>JASANF010000338.1:0-102991 GCA_030248245.1 Trissonchulus sp. WLG1_4
TCTTTTTCAGAACAACCAGTAAAGCAGCAATAAAATCAGTACAATTTTTGGAAACAAGACACAAAACTGTCTACTATTACGTTTAATCACTGATAAAATCCCACGTTAAGACTAGCTACCCCATTGGCTTACCGTTCAGTAAGCCAACGCGGTAGCTAGTCTTAACCATGGTATTTTACACCAAATAAAAAATGCTCTGTGTGTTTTTTGGTGTAGTTTAAGGAAATCATAGTCTCTTTACTCGTAATGTACAGATCTGTCAGAAAACGGGTCACTGCGATTATGGAACTACCACCTTAAGTCCTTTTTAGAAACGTGCAAAAGTTAAGTCGGACTTAAATAAGTCCAGCGGCAACTTAAGTCCAGCAGTATTTTTGGAATGCGATCGGACTTAAATTTAAGTCCAGTGACATTTTAGAAATGCGACTGGACTTAATTAAGTCCGCTGACAGCGTTAAGTCCGGTTAAGTCCACTTAAGTCCACTTAAGTCCGATTTTGCATTCCAAAATTCCGGACTTAATTAAGTCCAGTTAAGTCAAGTCCAGTTAAGTCCATTTTAGAAAAAGGCCCTTAGATATTAATTTAATAGAAGGATCGTACTGTTCTTTCGATTTTAGGCCCAATTCCTCTGCTAATGACAACAATTTTGTATATCTACATCAGCTATCAGATAAATTATTAAACAAACAAATTCTTAACTTAGTCCTAATCTGAATTCAAATAAGACCATTAAAGTGTTGCTAGTTTTCCTTCTTCTAAACTTCGAAACTGTGCAATTTTATATTAAAAAAATCACATGTGCACTTTCTTCAGTTATTTTAATAATAATCAATTCATTTTTAAGTAAATGAATGTCAAAATAATCCTGTATGAATCCTGTATTTCCGTAAAATAAGAAAAAAAAGGAAATCAGAAACACTAGTTGACCAGAAGTGAGAAGTGGTAAGGGTTGTTTGTTGTAGAGTTTTCTTGACGAAATCCTTATATTATTTCTACAAGTTGTGGTTTCTCAGAATAATGAACACTTTAGGATCTATTCATGCTTGCAGCCATGCGGCCGTTCAGCCGGCCTAATTATAACGTATTCATGCCACCAATAGTGTAAAACATCGAATTGTGTGCCGTGATCATTTCGTAATTTTTCCGGCTGAGCGAACGTGCGGCTACTGATTGAATCGACCTTTATAAGTAGAGAAAAAATTGTTTAGGCTATGTATGATAACTACACACTCTACGGTTAAAATCCTTATTTCTTTTTCCTACTTATTTCTATAGTTAAAATGCTCACAACCAGAATAATGAAAAATTACTTCCATTTCGAAAATTATAATATAATTCTTCATTGTCATTCAGATATTACGTCTTTAGTCGTGAGCACTGTTTTATAGCCGCTTATTTTGCGTTTTCAATATTTCAGAAGCAAGTCAGAAATGTCGCGGCAGCCGTGCAAAATACTAATTTTTGCCGTTAAAAACAGCAGCGACCTTTTTAGGGCGTAAAAAAACTTCATTTCAACTTATCACACTTAAGTACCTTTTGTCAAGCTTATTATGGAAGTATCTCTCAGTAAAGCTTATTGACTAATAATTTTTAGTTACCAGTTTTGGCTGCATCCCCATTTCAAGTACCAAGCATTTTTAGTTTTATTGATTCCATGTTTAAGCTTGCTTTTACTGAATGATATTTTTTTATAATATCGCGTGGTAGCTTTTTTAGAGAGATCTTGCGGCAGACTAGTGGAATTAAAAGTCTACTCAGTTGAAAAAGTAAACGTCAAACATAAAGGCGGCCTGTTGCAGCTCAAATTTAACCGCATCATTCAAACAAACAAACAAACAAACAAACAATTCAAGCAATTCAAACAATACAAACAAATCTTACACTATCTTGCACCAAAATAGAATAGCTCGAGAATAAAATAACTCGAGAATAGCTGATCTCATTCAACCCTAAAGACGTGTGTGTTCCTTAGATTTGTTTATACTGTTTTCTCCATGAGAAGTCTATGTTAACTAATCACGATAATTGAATATGATTTGAATAAATATTGTAAGATGGTAAACAGGACTCGACAATAGCAGGAAAATAAGGAAAGCAAGAAATAGCTTTGTTATACATTTATGTCTTTGTCGAATGGGGTTTTGCGATCTCTCTACGACGCACGTAGCTCGAGCAATGGCCAAAAAAGTAGAAGGTATCATAGAGTCCGCCTGCCTAGACAGAGAAAGTCCCGGCATGAAAGGGTTAAGGAACCGTGTCAAAAATGACACCTATTTCAAAACGTGTACACGTCTTGAAAACACGATTTCCAAACGTAAAAACGCTAAGGCAAATCGTGTCATTTGATTGACACTGCAACTAACTTTATCTACAGCATTAACAATTAGTTGCGGCTTGCGGTTTGAGCAAATGTTTTACTTAGTGGGTTACTTTAGCGGCTTTATTTTGCATAGACGTACGTATGCATATGTATGTCAACGGCCCTTGGCCACCAACTTTTGATAGGTAGCTGTGATTAATTAAGCATAAAGTGACAGCAGCAGTTAATCCCCAAACGTGTTTTCGCTTTTGCAAATAGTGTATTTTCTGGAGAAAACACGATTTTAAAACGTGTCATTTCAAACGTGTTACACGTTTGAATTTTTGACACGGTTCCTAACCAGGGTGTCGTGAATAGCAAAAATCAAGAAATATGAATAGCTAGAGATTAAGGATGGTGCAAACGGCCGTCAATGTCACAAAGAACGCCTGAAAATTGAACCAGACTCAAAGGCGTCTTTAAGCCGGCGTGGATAGCTTAAATCGAATAAAAGTCAAACGCGTGATCAACTGTAAATACACATATAATGTTTCACAACGACGTTAAAAGTCTCATTTTTTCAAAATAAAAAGAACAATGCCGAGTTAACCATTTCCTTCATGATTTTTTGTTACATTGCACATTCCAAGCTTTGGCTGGGATTTGATCAGCCGCTACAGACTCACCCTGCTTCCCAGTGACAAATTTGTGGCCCGGGACTGTCAAGCCTAATCACTCAGCCACCGGCTCGCTTCACCCGGATACCTAGGACACCCTCGTGAAGTAACTAATTATGTGAAACATAAACCCGACAGGTTTCACCAGTATGAGATAGTGCTACTTGTGCTCTGAAGCAACATTATGAATGAAAGGGTTAAGGCTGTGATTCCCAGCAAAACTGTCTGTTGTAGATAATTTTGATAGCAATTAAATCACGATCTTGCCAAATGCTGTAGCTTCCTATTCAATTAATACTGTATATTACATTACACAATTTATGAAATTAATCTATTAGCTTATTAGACAAAGTATTATATTACCTAAGCAAAGCACAGTATAATTGTTTTTAATTGCATATCTACCCACAAAAGAATGTCACTTCGCATTTGTACACTTGATACAATACCTGCTTCATGTGGTACATTATTATTTAGCTCAGGTTTAGAGCATTAGCTTTCACATTTTTGCTTGCTGCGCCTACCCATGTGCTTAGGGTCAATTAGGTCGACTGCTCAATTGAATAGGGCATGATACGTATACTGTGACACACGCACACACACACACATGCACACACACATGCACACACACACACACATGCACACACACACATCGTGTAGACAGTACAAAGCTAGAGATCTAGGTGCTCGGCACTAATGTGCTTCGTGGTTCGGATTGCCGCCACTTCACCCCTGAGTTTCCCATGAATGAACTAACCTAGGCTTAGGTTGATAATTGTGTGGTTCGTGGCCAGATTAGGCAACCTAAGGGCTGATTCATAAGGTCGAGATTGATTATGCTGTATCGAAACCTGTTCAGTCAATGTTTCATGTGCAGACTAAGACCAATACATGCTGCAAGGTTCTCTTCAAATTAACCAACATGTCGACCTATGTACCTTAAGTTAAAAACAGCTCAACTTATCTTGACTGTAGTTGTTTGTCCCTGAGTAATCTTTTTTTTACCATCCTCTCGACTGCAGTAATCTAAGGACAAACTGTAGCAAGTCTTTGTATGAATAAAACTGAGGTCAAGTCATATGGAAACACTGTCTTGTGGCGCGATAATTGGTATGATTGTTGTAAATGAGAATTAGGGCCTATGAGACTCGGGGGCTGTGGTGTAGTGGTTAGCATGCTTGACTTCGAAGCAGGCGGCCCGGGTTCGATTCCCGGCACCTCCATTTCTTTCATTCTTTCTAAATTGGGGCAACCTCTTTCTATTCAACATGAGAAAGCTGCTGACCAGAAAGTGTTCTTATCAAGAGTACATAATACTATTCTATTAGGTATGTTCTCTTGTTCATATTTATTATCGTGTGTCAGAAAGAACATACACTATATGAAACGGTCTTTAAGATCTTGAAGCGAAGCAGAGCTTGAAGCCGTGATTGATTGATTCAGTAATTCGTCAGTAATTCCCTACTTTTTTAAAAAGTTTTTTAAGTAATGGCTTATTTATATTGGTCATATAATCCAAATATTGGTCAAATATGTTACTCAGTAGTACCAGTTTGTCTGAAACTTCAATCCGATGTCCGTTTAATGGCATTTTCGCGATTTTGTTTTAGAATGACATTTATAATTTATTCCTTTACATAGATTTTATGTAATTTCTTGTATTATGGTGACCGTGTTATTAACAAACAAACGATTAATTCCTTGTTGTAATTATTGCACTATTACGGGTATAATTTCTGCACCAAGAGTATATGCTCAGGTTAAATAGCTAGTTTTATGCAATACTCCTGATAGTTACGTCCAACTGATTGCTCTTAATATGTAATCGGTGATCGCTATGAATTCTCCCTTTCTACGCCTACAACGACAATGGTCGGAGCTGTTTCATTTTCACAGACCTGGGTAAGTCTCGTTGAAACGTTGTCTTGGTAGGATCTTATTGATTGTTTTACATATTGATTTTATTACAGGATCTTATTGGTTGTTTATCTTATTGATAAGTTATTCTTGTACAATTTATATCAGTGCTGTAGGTGATTTAAGGTGGTAGTAACGGTTTCAAAGATATTACTTTGAAGCAGGGTTTTTTTAGACCAAAACTGTTTTGTTGATTTTTTCTGTTTCTCAAAAGTCTCCGTTTAAGGCTATCTACTACATACGTTGGCTTGCAAAACACTAAACCATCGTGATAGCTAGTCTTAACTTGAACTGAATAAATTATTATTTGTGTACAGTTTGATTTAGTACCATAAAAGTAAAGTTACTTTGATACTAGGTACTACTGTACTAGTTGCTTCAAAAAAAGAGCTTTGACTGAGATTTAATGCAAGAAATTGTCGAAATGGTTACTACCACTTTAAACAAATGTGACGGTGATTGGGTAATAAATGTGTGACACGTAAAAGGTACATACATAGTTGCTGTTTGGTTATTCTATCGTTAAATATCGATCGTTATCGATGGAAAATCCATGAGGTTTACAGTTTTTAACTTACGAACTGACTTTAATTGCTTTTCCCGCAGTTTTTAAGTCACCATATTTTTCGCCTAGATAAAACTAACCAACTTAACGAGACTTTACTTTTTTTGCTAAACCTATTAAGGTAAACTAAAGTCTGACCAAAAAGTGTATGTACGGAACTTCATTGCTTCATAGCAGCTTAGTTGTTTGAGGTAACCCCCATGATGTATATATCATTCGAAAGCATTTTTGATGGAAATTTTGATGAATTTGAAATATTTGAAAAAATTTTGAGTCAAAATTTTTAATTCAAATAAAATCGATTTTTTCTGCCTAATTACAGGAAACCTAATGTATTATATATCATTCGATAGCCCATTCCATTCTGCGTCTAACGATATATACAACATCACTATAGCATGCACCTGTCAAAAATTATCGATTTTTTTATTTTTGATTTTTCCATTGAAAACGTCATTTTTGGCCCGTTTTATTCGCTGTAACTCAGCAAATACTCAACCAAATCTGACAAATTTTGCATCAATAGACGCGCTGTGACCTTGCGCAGTCTGTGAAAGTAATAAAATTTCAAAATTTGATACTAAATTTTTCAATATTTGTCAGGTTTACAGTCATTTTTCAGCAATTTTAGTTCAAGATTAGTTAAAATAATTAGTACCACATTAAAGTTCAGTTCTTTAGCTTTCATTTGATACCAAAAACATGTGCTTTTGATTGGTTTGAGCAAAGTTATGCAAAAAATAAATCAGTATTCACAGAATATGTGTGCGCCCACAAAAATTTATACACGCATAACAGCGTGTAGAATGTTTGAACGCATGCACATGACATGCTCATCAAGCACTAATTTTTGACAAGTAATGAAAACAGCTATATCTTTTTGCTGCATAACTTTGCTCAAACTAATCAAAAGCACATGTTTTTAGTATCAAATGAAAGCTAAAGAACTGAACTTTAATGTGGTACTAATTATTTTAACTAATCTTGAACTAAAATTGCTGAAAAATGACTGTAAACCTGACAAATATTGAAAATTTTAGTATCAAATTTTTAAATTTTATTACTTTCACATACTGCGCAAGGTCACAGCGCGTCTATTGATGCAAAATTTGTCAGATTTGGTTGAGTATTTGCTGAGTTACAGCGAACAAAACGGGCCAAAAATGACGTTTTCAATGGAAAAATCAAAAATAAAAAAATCGATAATTTTTGACAGGTGCATGCTATAGTGATGTTGTATATATCGTTAGACGCAGAAAGGAATGGGCTATCGAATGATATATAATACATTAGGTTTCCTGTAAATAGGCGGAAAAAATCGATTTTATTTGAATTAAAAATTTTGACTCAAAATTTTTTCAAATATTTCGAATTCATCAAAATTTCCATCAAAAATGCTTTCGAATGATATAGACATTATGGGGGTTACCTCAAACGACTAAGCTGCTATGAAGCAATGAAGTTCCATACATACACTTTTTGGTCAGACTATAGTATATGAACCAGGTCTTTAAGTCGACCAATATATCACGGATGACCAATCATATGTGACCAATTATATTTGCTCTGATAGATTTCAGTATAAATGTCTGATTCCTCAGTTATTTTGGTCATTAGTGATTTAAGCTTTCAGAGTTTCTGGTTAGACTGTAGCTTTTGACCTATCAAGCGCAAGTAGAATAAGCCAATACGTATATAATTCATTAGGCAACCGTTTTATGGAATGTATACGAAATTGGATTTAGTACATAGATTAGATTTCAAAGAGACTACACAATAAATTTTAAACGTTAAAATAATGAAGCTAGGTATTGTTTAAAGTAAACTGCTGTTTAATTTTTTCTTAATGTTTGTTTTCCAGTAGTTTTATTAGTTTTACTAGTATATTTTGAAACAAGCCAAGAAAAAATAAAAACTACATACCAATGTTTAACGCTCTGCTTCTAAAGTAAATTAATGGGACTATGTAAATTAGCACTAATTAGGTTAGTAACAGGACACAAATCAACGTCTTGTGATGAATTTCAAGCAACGCTCCCAACGCGAGGTCTGACTTTGTGCAGTTTTATTAACCAAACAATCTTTAACTAATTTAGTTTAAATTAATTTGTTTTCAGGCATCGGTTCGTTTTCGCTAGGCTGTTTTTAAGTGCACCAAGTGAATAACCTACAACTCTGTAGCGATAGGTCAGACATAATTAGTATCGATTCATACTGTGTGTCGCCATTTGTCGGATTATTTACGCCACACTTTAATCATGTTCACTATTAGTGGCATGATTAATTCATTAATTTGTAAGTATTAATTGATCCGTAACGTTAACATAATATTTTTACTTTTTTTCTAAAACGGGCCAAATTCTAGTGGCCACTGTCACACATGAAATCAGTATTTTTCCTGTTGTGCCACAGCACGACAGGTCTTTAATTTTGATTCTGGAAGATTACACTGGCTCGCTGGTTTTTGAATGTCAGTGCGTGTGTTTAGTGCATACTTTTGAGTAGATGCGCGTCTGCAGCAAACTTTTGCAGGATATTGACTAGCACTGTATATTTGTATGCGTTTATTTGCCCCATGTGTCAGCGTAATAAAGCTGCTGTGACATAAATGCTGTCTTCAATCAGCGTTCTAATTGATTCCTATTGCCAGTAGCAATGAGCATAAAAGTTAACTTTTACTTGCAATGTTTGGCCGGCAGAAACCAAAACATATTTATGTTTTGCTGTTCTGCATATCTGTGTTGTAGTTAATGATTTGTGAAAGATTTCTTCACTAAAAGGAAGATAATTTAATGCTAGAAACGGTTTAGCTGCACAACAGGTTTTAACTGACCTATGATCAGTTTACTTAAAAATTTATGCAAAAGAAGCCAGCGGGGAAGCAGGCGCCCGCCGGCCCCCGCCCGCGCACCCCCCCCCCCGACACACCACCAAACCGGCACAAGAAGCCCCCCTTCATAGTTCTGAAGATTTTACATCAGAATGGGCTTGTTAGAAACCGTTTTTGATTCCAGTGTTTTTGAAAACGGCATTTCAGCGATAAATCACGCATTATCGTGTAGACGTAATACACGATTTGCTACACGCTTACGCAGTTATGGCTGTTGTTCCGCTGTTACAAAACGGTTACAGATACAGTGATTAACATATATGCTGACTATCACGATAGAGAAATCAATTTTACGTAGAAATATATACAGTTACCGCTCAGACTGAACGGTTACATTATTTGCTGTTTACTGATCTTGTACTCGCTGAATCCTGACGACGATTGGAGAATCTAACCCCGTGAACTTCGGGATTAACTGCCGATTAGCTTAAACCGATTTAATTCAGGCTTAAAACCTTTTGGTTTACATCCGCTGCACTAATGAAAGTTAGCACAGTCGACGCTTAAGATTCAGTTGAAAACAAAGGTTTAGCTACGATTTAGCTACCTAAATCTATTTAATTGAAACTTAGCTACAGCTCAGACTTAGTTAATTCGATTTGGTGCAGTTTGCCGATAGAACGTTTTTTAAGATATCAACATGCTATTGAAATGCTTTTTTTGACGTCAACTAGCTATAAAATTTTGCCAAAAGTCCATCAAAATATTGTAAATCAAACTGCCGTGTTGCCAAAATGGTCCAGTCCAGATTGCGAATTCCATATTTTGTATTTAAGTATTTAGTGGGAATTTAACAGTGGACTGGATTAGCTGGGCGATTAGCTTAAGCTGATTTAACTCAGGTTTAATTTCCCAAATCGATTCAAATCCGCTACACCAATGAAGATTAGTGCAGTTAGCGCTTATGATTTAGCGAAAATTCGCGGTTTATCTGCGAATTAGCTGGGATATAACTAAATCATTTTCACTGGAGTTTAGCTCCAACTCAGACTTAAGTTAATCCGATTTCGTGCAGTCCACCGCTAATCTCAAAAACTCCGCTGTATAATGCTATCGGTCTGTCAGCGGTGAAGAATTTGGATGCGAAATAAATGCGACTTCTTAGCTGTCATTAAATTTTAATTAGTGTTTCTTGGGTCGCCTATTGGCTGTCGTAGCAGTCGCCCTTCTGATATACTGCCTGAAAACTTTCAAACTAAAGTTTTTAATTTCGTCTAACTTTTTTTTTAATTTTTTCATGGTTGAATCGGGCTTGCTAGTGGACGTAAGAGGCAATTCAGGCCGCTCTATCTACGATGCCGTGACAGTAGTAGAAAAAGTTTTGACACCAGATGCATTAGTCTAAAATGCTCAGACTTCTTGATTGCATAAAGGCTGAAGCACTGTTTTTTGTTATCCTGATGCATTTGTTTGTCCATATTAACACGAGAACAAACTTCAGTTATCAAAATTAACAGGACTGCCGAGTTGCAGCCAAAATCACGCCTCGTGTATTCTGGACTAAGACTATTTTATTTTCACGTCTAAGACTCCATTTTTTTAGTTTTAGTCCTTCTTTCAGCATAGGAAAAACCTGCCCTTACGGTCAAGTACATACGTAGCTACAGCTTACAGTATATACAGTACCGACCAACATTACTTGCTACAGACTCCGCAGTCGAGGCAGAGTCGGAGTCACTTGATGATGGAGTCAATTGACAGTTTATTATGTAGATTCTGCAACTCCGGAATCAAGTGATTCCGATTCCGCGTTGACTCCGAAGTCTGTAGCAAGTAAATTTGGTCGGTACTGTAGCCAGCAGAAGTCTTTCCTACACCAGCTGGCTAACCAGAGGTCCTGAGCGAATCTGCACAGCCGCAGGCAAGCATGAGAGTTTCTGATTGTTCTTCTATAAGTGTGAGACACTATTATGTACTCTTGGTAAAACTGTGATAATAATACCTTAAAACTCACAATTATCTAAATTCCATTTTAGACTAAATTTTCCAGTTTCAACTTTTCGACATAATCTACGTTGATTATGTTATAATTTCATTTAATATATACCTACTTAGTTAAAAAAAGTAAAGATACATTGAAAGTACTCATAAAGTACTACTCGAAGCGAACTTTCAGAGTTGCTAGTTCCATTTTTAATAAAAACTGGAACCACGCCATTTCCTTAATTAAAATCCCATTTCTTTTGACACCTTCGCGTTCAAGTCTAAAAGTCTAAAAAGGACACTACTTTTTTCCTCACCTATCCAGTAGCCTACAAGGTGGCAGATTCAGATTCTGTCTTGGGTTTCTTGCGGTTGACTTGAGTTTCAAAACTTATTTCATATTCAATTGATTTGCAGTAGTTGGTAATTTTTTGTGTCACATTTAATGACTTTAGCGTCAGCTTAACATGAACTTCAATATCCTAACGCATTTAGCGATTCACTCATTTCAACTTGTTCAGTGTGATTTTTTTCAACTCAGTGCAAGGTGGTAGTGTCGCCAAAGCAGTTTTGCTCATAGGCTGCAAAATGAGAACTTTTTGCTTTGAAATTGTACGTTGACTGAGAAACTAGTGAAATGCCATATGCTGTCAAATAAATACTGCCAGACACTAGACTACCAATATCTACCAATATTTTTTAACCAATCACCATTTGTGAGCCAGACATCACACAATAGAGACATAAAAGTTCAAAAAATCAAGCCAGATATCAGATTGGCCAGCTTGTGAAGTACATGTAATGTTTTGACGCACAATTTCTTGCCACAAATAAGAAAAATAAAAAATAAAGGTTCGTTTTTCTTTTGATTTCAAAATAAGTGTCTAAATTTTTCAGAATTTATCATTATTGCTGTGAGTACTTGACAGGTTACGCACAGTTTCACAGTTCAAACAGCCATTACTCCACAACCACTCAAGCAATGTGCACTAAATTTTGTGTGCATAAACTAGAGTATATGTGCTTTTACTTTGTGTAAAGAATCTAAACAAAAAGTTTTTTAATTGTGACGAAATTATCGAATGTGAATAGGTTTTCAAAACGTCATTTTTCCGACTTTGTGACTTCACTGCTAACTGCATGCTGCATCAATTTTTCTGAAACTTGGCAAAAATATTTGCCTTGAAACATATTTTTAGAATATATAAAGAACAATGACCTGTCTTTTACTGAAAAAGTTTTATAGTCGCGCAAAATCGACTGCTTTCATGACACTACCCCCTTAATCCAGAAAAAAATACTGTGAAAAATAAAAACTATATAACAACGTTTAAAAAATACCTACAGAGTTCATCTTTTTAGTTTGATCCGAAAACGTTTTATAAATCTTCCACAAAAGTAACTATCGAACCCTTCAGTTTTCGAAAATTGGCTTTTTTAACCCAGATTTAAAAATTGATAGTTTTTTGACTACGTACCCTGGCCGCCCCAATTTAGACAAAAAGCACTTTAATTTTAAAGGGCGGAAGTCTAAGTCCCTTGAGTATACGCAACAAAAGCTAACAATTGAAGCAAAAGTTGGAGAATTTCTGGCATTTGTAAAATTTATCATTTTTAACTTTACCCCCTTGCAACTTAAAAACTCCAAACTTTATTACTTTTCATCCTTTTATATTGGCTTTCGGGTTAGCAATTTTTTCCTCTTTTTCATAAAAACCAGAACAAACCATTTGTCAACTATTGTGGCTATAAGTTTAGTTTTGTTGCCAATTTCCAAATATCGGATAAAACCCGTGTTGTTTCAAAATTATCCCCACCATTTTTTTATTTTCTGTGGCGTTTCAGGCCAAACATTTTTTCAGCCATGTTGTGATGAAACATTAAACAACAGTTTTTGTCGAGTCCTATAAAACTTTTCTTTCTCTGGGCCAATTCCTAAAATGGATTAAACGGATTAAATTATTAATTAATTGTTTAATTGTTAATTTATTGTTGCTTAAGTAATGGATTAATTGTTTGCCTAATAGCTTATCTCAAGGCTGAGGTAGACTTAAAAAATTCTGTGCGCACGCGGGAGGAGCTACAAATAATTGCTATATCGCAAATTTCGTATAAATCCATAAACTATGTCATGAGTTATTGGCAAAACAAATTTTAATCTAATCCGTTTAATCCATTTTAGAAATCGGCCCTCTGTCTTCTCGTCACAGAAATTTGAGCCCATATTTTCAGCATTACTCATGCTATCTTCACAAAAATGATAAACGTAGGAGTGAAGCGAAATTTGTGAGTCAATGTAACGTTACAGTTGAAGAATCCGGTAGGGTTTACACCAATGCTAACATTATTAACGTTGACGTTATAAGTACAATTGAGACTCTAAACATAGCTATTAATAAAATATAAATAAAAACATGAAAACATTAACTATCACATTGGCACTAGCTAATAATCAGTGTTCGAAAATATTACTTTAACCTTAACTTTACCACTGGGCTACTTACTCGTGGATAATTCTAAAAATACGGCCTCCGATCCTAATAATAACAAATGGCAGCACCTCAAAAAATTCATATTTGTCTTAACTCATTCGATTTTAGACCTTGATATGATTAGTTGGATGGTAGAGAAAGTTTTGACGAGGAAAGGTGTTTGTTTTCACACTCAAACTTTCCAACAGCTAATGCAAAACATTATGTATAGGGCTTTGAGTCTAAGACTACTTGGGGCTTCCACTAGCATAAATGCACACATGCTGCTACTAAGTTTGGAGTAGGCTTCTATCACGGTTCGACTACAAAATATGAGCCTGTTGTCAGCAGATTTGACTTCTAAACTGCATTTTTTATAGTTCAGTCGCGTTTTTTTTCAATCTTGGCTCTGTTGGTCATAAATTTTGCTTTAAGGTGGTAGTTACGTTTTCGCAGCTTTTTTCAATGTTCTATTTTGCAGTAATTGCTAAATCAATTTACAAGCGGTCTGTTGCATATTACTAATCAACTTATTTTTTACAAAATTACAATTTTTCAAGAGTCGGTGTTACTCATAGTGTGCACGCCAACTATTTTAGTGAAGCTCATCAGCTCAATTTTATGCATTTTCCCCCGTATTTCGTTATTTCTTCACTGTGGTAAAAAAATTCCGCATACAATTACGCAATTTATACCAAAGGCACGTTGATGTGTTACAAAACTGCTGGTATGCTTAACTAAACGTAATAATTTAGCAGATTTTTACAGTGAGCAAAAGTTTGCCTCGAATTTTTCTAAAAAGTCAAGAAACGGCAGTTTTTATGACTTTGGTAGGCTGTAACTAAAAAAATAATCAACCTTTTCACTCAATTCGAAAAAGGTATAGGGCAAATTTATTTGGCTACTGCCAAGAAAGCTGTCTTCGCATTCTTATGAACGGAACAGGATATTGGTTACTTCAACTGAAATCACTCATTGTGCTCAGAAATGACGGATTTTTTTAAAAATTAAATAGGGCCTCATTGGGGTCAGCAAATAATACATTAAGCACAGTTTTCCCGTACCCGTTGAAAAAATGGCGGACAAAAGTTTTAGAATGACGTTTCAGGAGACTGAAGAAAATTTGCAATTTTTGAAGGGGTTTATTAACACTGCCAATGCTCGTGGCTGCTGTGACATATACTAACCAAATTTTGCAGGTATAATAGATTCATAAGGGACTATGTGCATGTAAATTATTGTGCAAAGTGGTTATTGGTATTTCGTGATATTGGCATGAGAAGTCAGAATTGAGGTAAGAAAACTTCAAAGTTACGGATCGCCTAGAACGACTAACAGAAATATGTCATATTTTAGCTGAAAATATTCTTAAAATAAATTGGGTTAGACCTTTTTTGATTGGCTTTTATGAGTAGTGTAAGAGAAACAAAAATTTGCATATAGTTTTGTAAGTCCTCAAAAAATACACAAAAAATCCAGTTTTTTAGCTATAAATTAGCCGTAAAAGTTTGAATCAATGTCAAAATTAACGGAAATATTGCTATTTACATTCGCAATGTCCGTGCCAAGTTTGATCATGTTCGATCAAGTAACTTTTGAATTATTGCAAAAAATTCGAAAACGTAACTACCTACCACCTTAAGGGCCTCATCTAAAATTGGATTTAACGGATTAGATTAAAATTAATTTTGCTAACAGCACAGCACAAAATGAAAATAGCTGGCTGAAATTTCGCTATACAGGGCTTACGTACATTATCTCGGTGTGTGCCAAGTTTCAGTAAATTACGTTTAACTGGCGCTGCGTTATTGACAAAATAAAGTTAAATCTAATCCGATAAATCCAATTTTGGATAAGACCCTAAGCTCTCAACTAGTATTTAATTTAATTTTTTGTACTTCGGAAGTTTTGGTCTTCTTGCATCCCTGTCTTAACTATCAAATCATGTTAACGGACTCTCTTTAAATTTCTTTATTTAGTAACTTGGTGTATGGGTAGAAGCTTGTCAGAGCTCAAGATAAGATATACTTGACCACACCGTACATACATAGTTACATATGCAGCTACAAAGTTACAGTTACATATGTATACTGTAGCATGGGCAGTGTGTTAAAGACCCTTGCAGACTATAAAAAAACTATCAAAAGACACACTGTTATTGTATATATGACCAGAGGTGGTTTTTGTATTTCTGAGCTGGCCTCAAGTCCCCCCATGTCTCGTCATTTACCGTTTACCAATAAATAACTACAATATATACGCGGCTGATTTTGCCTACTGAACGAACAAACGCTGAGTAAACCCACCCAGATCCGAATACAAACAACTTTTGAACTAGTCTGTCTAAGTTCACAAATATACTATGAAAACTTGGTCTAATCAGGCGTGCTATAGCTGGCTAACTTTTTAGCCGCCAAATTTCACTCCAACACGTAATTTAATTCTATTCAGTTGGAATACCATCTCTGTCTTCATCTTTCTCATGCCTCAGACTTCCATAGCCAGTATCTGCTGTCTGCTTAAACTTACGCCTGTGTTTAAGTGTGACGTTATCGTCAAACGTACAGAATCTTTGTAGACTTTATAGAAGGTTCGATAGTTTTCATTGAAAGTTCGTGGAACTGCAA
The DNA here is from genome assembly GCA_030248245.1 of Trissonchulus sp. WLG1_4. Classification (NCBI taxonomy): domain Eukaryota; kingdom Metazoa; phylum Nematoda; class Enoplea; order Enoplida; family Ironidae; genus Trissonchulus; species Trissonchulus sp. WLG1_4. The sequence goes on from JASANF010000338.1 coordinate 15,371, forward strand.
AGCAAAATTGCAACAGAAAAGCAAAATATATAAAATTGCAAGAGAAAGCTTTTCAAGTTTTAATGAAGAAATCAGATTAGATTTAACTGTTATTTCGTCAATAACGCAGCGTCAGGTAAACGTAATTTACTGAAACTTGTCACTCTCAGAGATATAATCTATGTTGGGCGAAATTTCAGCCCCTTACTGAGTAAGCTAATGTGCCGAAACCGAAACACTTCGATTGCTTGTCTTTATGAGCATAGAGACAAGGATAATTTTGATATTAATTTAATTAGTTTAATAATATTAATTTTAACTAGTTGCAAAATTAACCACTGATTTAGCTACCTTTATGTATATTGACCTCAACTTTGTTTTCTTAAAATTACAATTTTGGGGCAAAACCAAGTGATTCGAATACGAATTTGTCATATAAATTCATTTCCAATTACCAGATGTTCACGAACAATTGTTACAATTGTAATACTTGTAAAATTGAGAGCTTGTACTTTATAGAATTGCTCAAAGACAAGAACAAACACAAGAATAAATGTTGATTTCCTATGTAGCCTGGCATATGGGTTCTGTCGACCCTATGTATAGACATCCTTGAGCACGAGTAAATTTTATTTTGGAACTAGAGTTGTGAGCATAAGCCGCCTGAGAGGCGGCAGAATTCATGAAGTTAGGTCACTTGAATATCCTTGAGTAGAATTCATGAAAAAATGACGCATCTATGAATTCTAGTCAAGCATATATATACTGTCAGGGCTAGACACGGTAGCGAGAGGGTTAGACCTTAATTTCGTCCTTCTATTTTTTAATAAAACTGACACTAATCAGTTTATATCTTCGCATCTGTAGGCTATTTTTTGCCGCAAATTCATCAAACTGAGCACACTTTTTACCAATTTTTCAACAGCTGGGCCTATAGCTTCAAATTTGTTACATAAAGGCATTTTTTGTCTTGTTTGCTGGAAACATATGTTTTATAAGCTATCTTTACGTTTCTTCTTTTGCTTAGAATTTCAGTGTGCACTACAAATTGTGAGGCCTTTGTGTGTATAATTTTAGATTGTTGTTGTTTGCAAAATTTTCAATAACTGTTAAATCAATTGTAGTAAAAATGTTTTTTACAGTTTTGAAGCAATATTTTTCTGTTCAATTTGATTGTTGTCCAAAAATATTCTAATCAACTGAATGTTGAATGAAGTTCAAAGCAATCAAAAGTTTTTATATACATGCATATAAAAGCACAATCAAGAGTACATATAGTCCTATCATGTACTCTTGGTACAATGGATGAATTGTTATCCAAATAAGTACAATGGTTGCCAAAATGTAAGAAAAAGCAATCTTACAAAAGTACAATCCAACTATTTGCGTTGTTTGCATCACGCATTTATGAAATTTTTTATTGTGATTAATCCAAATTGACTATTAAAAACAACCGCATGCGGTCTTGAAATTTGTCTTTTACCCGTAAGAGACTAAACAGTTAAACCTTAAACGCTAAACATGACCAAAACAATTGGAAGCTGTATTTCAATTGACATGTTATAACTCGAGTATAATGCCTTTTTTCGTTGCCAAAGTTTGAGTGCAGTTTGAGTTAAAAAGGTTCAAAAAGTGTCAACTTAAGGGCGTAGTGTCGCGAAAGCAGTTTTGCTCATAGGAAAATAAAATTTTTTTTTTAAAGAATAAAGGAAAAAAAGCTAGTCCAAAGCTTAATAAAAAAAATTACTCAGAAAACACATAAAAATAAAAAAATCGGACAACGTAAAAAAACACACAAAAAAGGAAAAAAAAAAAAAAAAAAAAAAGCAAAAAAACAAATTGTGAACGAAATTTTTTGCGACAAATAAGAAAAAAAAATTGAAGGTTCGTTTTTCTTCTGATTTGAAAATAAGGTCTAGATTTTCCACAATTTATCATTATTGCTGTTATATTTTACAGTTTCAGTACAATTAAGTTCAAACTGGTATTACTCCACAGCGCTACAGTAATTGATAAATTTTGGTGCAAAATAAAAATATGTGTATTATTGGTAAAAAAATAAAAGAAAAATTGATAATTGTGAAAAAAAAGAATGTGAATAGTTTTTTTTTCTCATTTTTTCATTGAGACCTTATCAAACTATATGTGCACAATTTTGTGAAATTGGAAAAATTTGCTTTTGGAGATTTTAAAAATAGAAAGATATTTCAATTTCCCCCCCCCCTTAAACGCAGACTTAATTTTTGTTCCTTTGAAGGAACGTCTGTCTTTTTAAATTTGCATTTAGCAGGAATTCATTCTTTCGATTGGAAGACATTTTTACCCAATTTTATGGACCTTTTCATAAATGATATTAAGGTGGCGCTCAGCTAAAAAACGACCTTTTTTGGTGCTGGGCTCAGACAATTGTAAAACTTTCTAGCATATCAGAATGGGTGCAAATTAAATGAAGGTTTGAGATGCTTTCATATTTTTATGATTATGTGAATTTTTTATGACAGTGTCTAGTGTCTACCATCTTTAGTGTTTCTGAGATTTTTTTTGTACCATTACACTATAGAAAAACTTCTCTTCTCTGTGGAGAGGGTGTGGCCTCTAGCTGTTAGATTGTAATCCTGTAGACTCGTTTTGTATTAATAACACATTATATACACAATAAAAGTGTACAAAAATAGGGTTGATTTGAAAAATCTTAAAGTGGGTGATCAGATCATAAAAAAAGTGGCTAATCCCTAAGTCTAAAACCGAGCCTAAGCCTAAGCCTGAGCTTAAAGCCTTAGCCTTAATGACATATAAGGCAAACCTGAACCAGTGTAAACTGGTACAACTGTCATACAACAGGTACATACACCAGAATACCTGATTTTTCGATGACCCACTTCAAGAATTTACAAAGATAGAGGAATACTCGTGTAGTATGAAACAGTCTAGTGTAAAATGAAACTGCAAACGAACTACGAAAAAGTAGAACTAAAGGAACAATATTTACAATGCAGGTGGGAATTGCAGACAGCACCCATGAACGTAAAGTACAAAAACAGTTTTTCAATTTTGTCGTAAATCGTTACATCTGAGTTATTTTTTTATTTTAGTCAATCCAAACTCCAAACCTCGACTCTTATGTTCTTCGAAAGTTTTTCCAGTTATTATATGTAGTTATATAATTATATACTTAACTGTGTTTTGTTATTAAATAATTTTAATGCCGTTAATAAAATTGTTCTGGATTAATATTTGAATACTCCCTTTTTGGCGCCGGGTGTATAGAGGCAAATCCGTTGCCATGGAAACCATTCCAGAAAGGTATGCGTCTTCTGTTATCGATTAGTGTATCGATTATGGTCACTTTGAAGATGTAATTTTATTTATTAATTTTTATTTAACACTGCGTTTTGATATCTGATTCCTTTTATCTTATTTTTTGGATGTGAATAGTGTTGGTTTAAATGATTTTAAGTACTGTATAGTTATGTATTTGCTGTTGCATACTTGATTGTATAATATGTAAAGGCTATAAGTCTTGTAGAATAGTAAATATCGCTATTTGGAACTATTAACTTGAATGATATTCTGCTGAAATATCTTATTTCCTTTGTCCCGATAACTTTCAGAAAAACGCTATATTATGTGTGCATATTTTAATGTAAACAATACCATTTTTGAAGTTTTTGACGACTAAAAAAAGTTTTGGCTTCCATTGACTAAAATTGTAAGGGTTTGTAACCTTCGTCAACAAAAGACTAACTTGAAATTGATTTTAACAGATTGGAGTTATTTTGGTTGAGAAAACGGCTTCGTTGATTATATGAATGTAAAACACATGAAACTTGGTTCACCGAATATGGAACAACGTGTAATCTACATACGTATGAATGGTAAACTTTCCTCTACTCAAAAAGAAGTAAACAATAAACAGCTGGATATTAAGACTGACGGGCGATAAGCAATCACTCAGAAAGAAACTCATATTTAGACTGTCTAATCTGTTTTTTTGTTTAGCTTCTAAGACAGTAACCTTATTTCGTCTTATTCCTTAATTCTGCCTTATAAAATTCAGACCTTAGTCTTTAAAGAATAGTAGCTGCTTCTGGTGTATATGAGGTTTGCGTTCAAAACTAGTTTTGTAAATATATATGCACCATACTATAGGTATCAGTTACAGCTACGCTTTTTTTCAGTTGATATTTTTTTCGTTTTCCTTTTCCTTTTCGTTTTCGTTTTCTTTTCATTTTCCTTCAATTTCTTACTTTCTTTCGTTTTCGTTTTTAGCTGTCAATTTTTGACAGCTTGCCCAGCATGCCCTTTGGAGCCGACAAAGGGTCTAGTAGCAGCTGAGGTCAAGCACAAGTGCACTCCAAAAGTTTTTCAAAGAGGGTGCCGTCAAATAGGTGTTAAATATTTATTAAATGATGAGTTACATTTTAGTGTCACTTATACGTTGTTCAAAATTTTTATCTGCTGAGTCGACTTACATTTTTGACTACATTCTCGACTACAGATTTTATGAATTACGTCAATTTTTAAATTTTCAGGTTCGAAACTTAAATTTTCAACTTTCTTTTTGTACTAATATAAATACTTATAATGCAAAGTTCCTGTCAGAGTATCAGTATTGTATCAATTTGTACTAATTTATTACTTTTATTTTATTTCAATGTACGGTTGATTTTGCAAAGCACTACATATAGCTAAATAACAAGTAACTAAAGTCTACTTAAGAGTGACACCCCTCGCCACGTAAATATTTAAATAAACAAGCAGCATACAGCTGCCTTATTTGTCTACTGCTCGCCAAATTTTTCAAAACTTTGTTGCGCAAGCTGAAAAAGTTGGCTTCGCTTCAATTCACTTTCGTTTTCGTTTTCTTTTTCGTTTTCGTTTCGTTTTCGTTCATTTTAGTGTCAACTGAGAAAAAGCGTAGCTGTATAAACTGATATGCTGCTAATTGTACAGGAATAACACATAATAGTAGAATGCATGCTTTACATACGTACACTGGAACCTATGGTAATATATATATATATATATATATATATATATATATATATATATATATATATATATATTTTATTTTTTTATATAATATATATACTCCAATGGAATTTTAGCATTGTTAATAGTACCATTGTTATTATTAGGTTTGGGTTAGGTGAGCCTCGGCCTTGTGAATGTTTAATGCAGTAATGGCCTGTTTCCTGTTGTTACCAACAACTTCGAAATGTTTACTTTATGTGTATTCATTTATTGTACATTTAGGTACGTTTGTTTTAGACATTAGATGCTATCAGACTAAAAGTAGTGTAAACTACTATAATTTTGGTTATTGTACACTATTACCGAATATTAACACGGTTATCAAGTGAAATTTGCGTTTACGATGTTACCAAACTAAATATCGGACTAAATAAGTTAGAGTAAGTTTTAGTCTAAACATTTCTTAAAATTTTAATAAGCAGTAAATTAATCTCAATGTAACGAGAGTGGTTAGTTCTTCTTTGCCTGATAAAGAATAGCCGCGTAAAGTCTGACCAGAGGTAGGAATCACATTTTTAACCATAATTTTTGAACCGCTCAATCTAGGCCTATTTTTTCGAAAAAAAAGTTTTCCGTTTAAGTTCTCCGTTTCGATTCGCTCAGTTTAGAAGTTTTCCGTTTAATACACGAGAACATTTAAACGGAAGGCCTTGAACGGTGAACATTTAATTGGAGAACTTCAATCCAGGGTTTCTAACAACGGAGAACTTAAACAGAGAACAATTTTTTCAAAACAATGGGCCCTGACTACTAAACGAGAAAGGGCGTTAAGTTCTAAGTGTAATATTTATACACATTTCATAATCTCTACCTCTACGCTACGTATGTACAGATTCAAATTACTTGCTACAGACTCCGAAGTCAATGCGGAGGCATAGTCGCATGATTCCAGAGTCAAAGTATATGCTCAAGTGTATACTTTGACCCCGCAATCAAGTAATGCTGGCTGCGCTATTGTTCGCTTCATTGTTGTCCTTGAGGACACAGGGACAAATTTTGGTCAATTTTTGGTCGATGAAAAATTGACACAAACGTTTCGGCTATTTTTTTTGCATAATACGATATGTAAGTGATCCCAGCTTCATTCATGCGAATAACTTTAGGGAAAGGAAATCAATCGAGGGGGCGTTTCACCTATTTTTTTCATACGATCTGCAAGCGACCCAACTTTATCCATGCGAAATGTTGGCTTAATTGGAAAGGCAGTTTTCTTGGAATCGCTTAAAAAATACGGACAAGGACAAGTATGAACGAACGTACATATATGAATGACTTCGGAGTCTGTAGCAAGTAATTTTGATCGGTACTGTACATCGTGCTAAAGCGTACACTTCTTATAGTGCTTAAAAATGCACAACAGTTACGCACCAAGAAAAGTTAAGTAGAAACAGGCTTCTAAGTTGCAAAAAGCGTAACAAGTAGACCGTAGCTTTTAATTAAAAGAGTAAGGCGAAATATTCTTACAGAGTTGCTAGACCTGAAACCTTAAGGCTTTAACCAGCTGTGTTGAGTAGTTTTTGAGCCCCTTTTTGTAACTTCTGTAACCGTCATTTTTTGTGTGAACTTTATTATTTAGGATTTGTAATTAATCGTTGAGTGCGTAAAGTAAAATAAAAACATAACTTAGAGGAATACGAAATGGTAGAATTTCGATTTTAGTAGAATCATATGTACTTTTGCAGTTAACTGTCTTCTTTAACTGCACTTGATTATTCTAAAGTCTATTGAAAATTGGATTCAGCTGGTTAAATAAATAAATATATTTAAAAAAATACTTGTAAAGTCCTGTTTAATTTATTTAATTTAATCTCACCTTAAGCATTTATTCCATTGAAACTGGGAAGTTATAATTAGAAAAGTAAGCAGAAAAAGAAGAAAATTAGATTAGAAAACTAGAAAAATTAGAAATGTAAGCTTTAACGAGCTTAACAAGTCTATAAGCATCAACACCGCATTTTGATAACATTCTTAGTTTTTGTGTTTTCTATTTTGAATCTGGCTTAAGACTTTTTTAAGCTTCTGCAAGGTCATTAGAAACTATTTTAGCAGCGGATTTTGTCGGCTTTTTTTCTCTTCGAAAATAACAAACCTTGACAAACGAAACAGTGACATCACATTTTTGACTACATTTTTGTCTAGACAGTTTATTTAAAGTTTGTGAGATGATTTGAAATATTTTAATTCGATTGTTAATTCCACTTTCCTTTAACATTACATTTACCTGTGTTGCCCTATTTTGACACAACAGATCAAAGATAATTCACAAATCAAACGATGCATGTTTTAATATAAATTCGACTTGTTTAGTTGAGACGAAATTTTTCATTTTTTATTAATTTGAAAATAAACTGCCACTTTTCGATGGATGCTATCAAGAGTGCATAAACTTTAACTCTTTATTATGGTTTAGTTATTACAAATTATGTTATTATAGACTCTTGATGCAACTTAATGTCTGATATGTTATGTGTTGTAGCTTTTGTAGTCTTCCCAATGAGCATCGTATGAAGATCAAATTCATTCTATTTCATGAAGAGGTACATAATAGGACACTCTCCGACACAGTATGAGACTCTTCCTATTATGCCTGGCAGCTTGCGTCCAATGTGGAGCGCAAAATAGGCGTTTAATGTACGGTTTTGAGGGGGGGGGATACGTCAGATGATCACTACGTCTTGAACTGAGGGGAAACCCCCCACCCAAAAAAACTGTTCATAAAAGGCCCATTTTGCGCTCCGCATTGGACGCAAGCTGCCAGAGATAATATGGAGAGTCTCATACTGTTCCTATTATGTACTCTTGATTTCATGTACATCTAATTTTAGTGGTTGATTGTGTACAAATTTCATTATAGAGGCAATTCTACTCAGCGGTTTTGTACTTACTGTATTTTGAGTCAAACTAAACTAGACCTAATCCTGAGGTTATACGTGATCCTCAGTCTAAGCCTAAGCCAAATTTTTATTTACTTACATGTGCTACTAAAAGTACAGCGTAATCCGCAACAGAACCCAGGCATAAAAGCGGACGAAAAACCGAAAATTATAATGATTAGTGACCTTAGCATGGTTCACGTTAACGCGACGATTCCGGTTTCCATTCCCGTGATCGTCAATTTCTTTTCTTTTAGTGCAGTAGTTTACTTCGTGATTGCTGAAGTAGATTACGTTCACAACCAGTCACCCATAACCTTAAGCCGTCCCTGTAACGCCAGTGACCGGCTCGACCTTCATAAGGTTGGGATCGACTTGTGTTGTTTCCGAGCAACTCTGTAGTCGAGAGGGTGGTAAAAAAAACAGTTGTTTGGAAACTCTGTTCAGGATGCAGTACCGACCACCAAAATTACTTTATACTGATAATGATACTTATTACTCATACTAATGCTGTATTTTGCCTCCGGAATCACGTGACTTCGACTCCGTTTTAACCCTTTCTTTTATAATCGACAATTAGCACTTATCTCCTACTAGTGAAACATGTCGGCCTGATGTTTCACAAAATCACGTCCTTCATGAGGATACCTTAGGTGACCGAGTGAAGCAAGCTAGTGGCCGAGTGGTCTGGCGTGACAGCAGTGCGACAAAGTTGTCACTGGGAAGCATGCCCAGTCTGTGGCAGCGGATCAAATCCCACCCAAAGCTTGGGCTTGGAATAATTCATGATGGAAAGGGTTAATTTCGGACTCTGCAGCAAGTAATTTTGGGCAGGAATGTATGTAACTATCCTGTTTGGTTTTTGTGGCTTAGAATTTCTTTTGTTATTTGTCATGATGGAAACCAAGCATTGGCATGGACGACCTGCAGATTACATCCTGTTTTGTAGCAGCTCTAAACCTTGAGTGCCCCTCGGGCCAAGCATTTAATTCAAGCCTGAACCTGTCTCTTTCTTTAAACAGCTCTAAATATCATCTTACACACTTCGGCTTAGGGTAATGCGACTCCTGATTAGAACGTCTACCTCTTCTCTTTGTCAGGACTACGGCCTTTGATCGGACTCGAAATAAATACAAGACCGTTGCTGTTTAATGAGAAATGGGAGTAGTTTTTCTGATGACCTATCGGACGATTCAGTGGTAGAATTCTCGATATTTATATAGAAGTGTCTGGCAAAACTCCATCTTTAGAATTCTGCATGAATTCAAGTTTTTCATCAGTTTCATAAAATATTTTCTGTGAAATACGTAGTGAAACAAGATATAGGCGTCTTAGAGTACTTACAGAGACTTACGACAGGTCAAATAGCAGTAGCTCAAATGGTAGAGCGCTGGTCTACAGGTCCAGAGGTAGGTGGTTTGAATTTAGCCTGAATCATTTAGATGCTACATAATGCAGCTTTCTTTCAATTAGAATCTCATCCTCTCTTTTTGACAATAACGTTTAAGAAAGTTCAGAAAAATCAAAAGTAAAAAAATGTCTGCGAAGACATATGTTTTGCCAGATATACATATTTTCCCTACAGCTAGAACATTTAGCATCCTTCCACTCCACTATCCAGGTGTTATTAGTGCAGCTGCCCTTGAGAGTCTATAAACCTAAAGTAGCGTACCTACATTTCAATCTTGAACATAAGTAGCCATATAAGTCTATAGAGTAGAGACCATATAACTTTGGTTAAAATCGTGCTTACATAACTATCCATATATACCTTAACTAACCCTGTGCTTTTAATGCAAGGTACTTTACCTATTTCATTTGGTTAATTTATGATGTACTCTTGTTGAGTGTGTTTTTGAGCATGCACACTGGTGGCTCATGTATATATTATATACTCTTAACGTTTATGTTGTTCATAGCTCAGACTACAGCTCCAAGGGTTGTAAGTGTAACTAGCGCTCTTAAAACCCAAAGTCCCCCATTCACAGCCAATTTGCGCAAATTTCAAAATCCTGTTTTTTTGACGAGCGCTTCTTGTCTAACCCAGCCTATCTCTGCCAGTTTTTTTGCATACATGTACATATAGCCTACTTCAAGCCTTCAAGTGCTCTAAGAGTTTTTGAACTTAGTAAGCACGTGATTTCGTTTAACATGCATACCTAAAAACAGCAGTTTTGAACTTCTAATTTGAACTTGACGTTTAACTTCTGAAATTCACATATTTTATTTTTAGCATTTTTGCAAAATTTGAACAATTGTCACCTAAATTTTGTTAAAATCACTGCTTATTGGCCAGCAAAAGGTAAAAATTGCATCAGTCGTGACGAGAGAAGGTGATATCTACTCAAGGGGATGCCAAAACTTTTTGTGTTGTTACGTGTTTGCGCCAAGTAGTATTTCTAAAATCGCGTGATTTGTATCTATTTTTTCACTGCTGTGTCTGGCTGAATGGACATACGGCTGTAAGTATGAATCGACCCTATAGAGCAAGTATGATTCGCTGCTTAACCACACCCAGAGGATTGATTGTTTTGACAAAACCCTAATGAAATCTGTCAAAACAAAACTAATGCTTTGCCACATTATCATAGAATGACCATAATATTTATTCAAATGCTGAAGCTTAACCAATCCATAAGTTCTATTGATTAAAATAATCTCGTCATTAACAGCTAATACCAGGAATCGAAAATACAAACTTGTTTATTAAAACAATTCCAGTACCTGACTAATGCTATCACTAATATTTAATTGCCCTTAATTATTTAATTCACTGACTGATTAACACATAAAGCTTAATCCTTGGTATAGTATATAACTCGGATCTAGTCTTTCTAACGTCATCAGTAGCCGGATTAGAAACGAATAATTGTTAGTGACCAATTTTCCGGACTTGTTTTGATTATTTAAATCCCAAAAGTGACGTGATGTGAATCAATTAGTAGCTGATTATCCACTAGATTATATGCTACCGTTTAAATATGCTAGCATCACAGTATCACACCTGTTTGTCATAGTGTGACCAAGAATTATTTATTTTCACGAAAAATTCAGTTTACAGTCAATCATTGTGAGCATTGAGTTATAATTCAAAATTAGGTAAAAGAGAGATATGCTTGCAAAATTTAACTTTCAATATTGCTCTATTTTCCATAAGTCTGGACATGTCCCAATCAAATAAGAGGACACCTCTAGATTGTTTTTACCCCTAGTACATTTATGAAAACCTAAAATTAGGATTACTATGTAATAACCCCTTACTTATTGTCTTTTAGTTGAAAATCGGATTACTTATATAGTAAAATAACTACTCAAGAGTAATGCAATCACCAAAGGATGTCAGCATGAATTGACTGTGATATGTTGATCGAAGTGTAAAAAAATACAGTATTATCGTCATAAATATCGTAATTAGGTATCAAAGTTTGCGTGAAAACTTTTTAGTGCAAAGCAGGCAAGTGTTTTTAAACAGCCGTAAAGTCTTGAAAACAAATTTTTGTCGTAAAGAGCCACCTGGGTTCGAATCACGAAGTTGGGATGTTTTTTTCCATTTTTCAACTTATCAGCTGCCCAAAATTGTCAACGGAATTTTTGCGCCTACTTAATCGCGCCTCAGCCATCTTTTTGAAAGGGCACAAAAGTAGACAAAGCTTCCATCCCTATTAGCTAACCCAACTAGGTCCTGATTTCCCCATGTGTGTGTGCGTGTGTGTATGTGTGTGTGTGTGTGTGTGTGTGTGTGTGTGTGTGTATGTATGTGTGTGTGTTCTATTTTAGCTGGGACACCTTTTCAAACAAATATGAAACTGGTTAGCCGACATTTAGGTGAATGTTTTCGCACTGAAAAAATCCACCCTATCTTTTGTATGAAAATAAGCTCTTCAATGTTTTGTTCCGGGCCTATGCTAACAGGAGGGCTTTCATTCATACCTGCTAATTTTTAAAATACATCGGCTGTTGCTGGTATTGTCAAGAGTATATAGTCCATTAGAATACAGTGTCCAGGATGCACAGAAGGTGTTTAAGTACTTTTTCAAACTGAAGGTTGTTTCAGTATGAAATAATGCACAAGGTGGATTAAAATGAAAATTTTTATTTGTATTTAATACCATCACAAGATTTAAGCTGAGTTATGTAAATCAGCAGAGTTGGTGAAATTTGCCCAAAAGTAGTGAAAAAGTTTAGCAAGAAGTTTTGCATTAGGCATGCAACTGCTAAAGCAGTTTCTCAAGAACAAATAATTATCCTTGTTCCTGTCGGTTTGTCTCTGTGATTTCAAAGAAAGTTTTTTTGATCAAATGTGGCAACTTTAGCCATTTAAGCATTGAGCCTTGAACCTTGAATACCAAAAACCCCATTGTTTCTTGGTTTAACATAAGCTCAAGAATCTCTAAGGCGATATTGCCAATTGTTCACAAAAGCAGATCAAAAGTTGTCCTTGAGAACATAGGGACAGGGACAAGAAAAATTTTTAATCAGCTATTGTAAAGCACTGACAACACAGTTTCGTTATAATTTTGGCATAAAATCTGAACCTCAGTTCACTTATTTTCGTGCAAAAAAATTGGCTACGTAGCTCTCTTGGAATTGCTTAATGACAAAACGATAGGGACAAGCGTAAAGACGACTACGAACCGGGCTAAAAACCGACCAAAAGTTGTCCTTGACCCTTTGTCCGTAAGGACAAGTACATATAAACCGGTCTTGAGAGCAAATCTATGAAATCTAGATCCGTGTAAGCTAGCCATGATAGTGCTGTATCAATAACTTTTAAAACAAAAATTAGTAATGTGTCAATGTGTAAAATTTTAGTTTGAGATACGGCAAACTTTTGGAAACTTTTGTTCCGAAAAAGTCGGACTTATTTTGTTAGCTTTCGCCATTTTAACCACTCTACTATGTAAATTTACTATGCAAATATCCTTCAATGAAACAATTAAACTTCTGCTATAAAGTGGTTTTAGTTGGAGTGCTTTTGCCCGCCGTTACATATACCTACAGTGTCTCGTTAAAAAGTCTTACAGTAGACTTTAAAATATAGTCAAAACTAGATGACACTTGTCCTTAAAAGCAAGCAGTTCGCTTGCTTCACGTTCAACTCAATTTCGATGTTTTTGTTTACTTCGTTTCTCTATTTGTTTCATTCTTTCTAGCTGTTTCTGCTTTTTCTTTGTCTTTTTTTCATTTATTGTTTCTTTATCTCTTATTTGTTATTGTTTAGTTCTCGTTTCTGCCTAGCGGCAACCTGGCCTCAAAGATTATAGTCAACGCAGCGGTTGCAATTTTGATAAATTTGGTCAAATAAACAACAATCAATTAGGCTATCTCAGTTAAGGTGGCGCTCCGAGAATGTGCACGTACTTCTAAAATTGTAAGTTCTTACTTTCATGGTTATATTGGAATTTAGCAAGGTGCGCGGTATCGAATTGAGCAACTTTGCAAAAGGATTTGACTCAATTCATTTTTTGTGTCTGTCACGTGACTTGCGAAAACCGTATTCACAGGGCACACATAACTCAATTCAATCTCTATCAATTTGGACAATTTATAGCTCGTTTGAAAGGTTTTCAAACGCCTAGGACGATAAATTTTTTGTTTTACGAATTTCGTTTTAAATTTTCAGTTATGACATTTTTTAACTTTTCATGCACGTTTAACAGCACGTATCTCACTTCAAAATCCATTTATTTAAAAAATGAAAATTAGTCAGTTTCTTTGATTATTCTTACATATTGTGTCAAAATTTTATGTCTCAACTGAAAACGTGTGATTTGGAATCTGTGCCCTTTGGCAAAAAACCTTGTTTTTTATTGAAAAGTTGCTTGGCTTGTTGCATGTTTTTATTTTTATGGCTGAAGGGCTTGATTTGACAGACGCTTGCTTCAACTATGTTTCAAAAAAGAAATTAATTTAGTTTTACCTCGATTTTCTGCGCACGGTTTTTTTAGTTTGGTCGTATTAAAAAAATATTCACAAAAACGCAAATTTCAGATTTTGGATTTTTTTCAAAATTTTTCCATTTTGACTTATACACATCAATCGACTCCTTAACACCTTCTGAACAACTTTTTTCAAGAACCATAGGTCGATTTCGCTTCAGAAAAAATTATTCGCCAAAAAACAGATTCTCGAAGCGCCACATTAAATAATGCAGTTCATATCGACGATACGGTTGCCACCAATTAGAGATAAGAAATAATGAGCAAAGAAATAAGCAAGTTCTGTGTCCCGATATAACGCAAGAAGTACATCTGTGCCGGAATACTTTTTTCTTGTTTTTTTCGTTTTTCTTGTACGTAGATTGAATATTTTAGTTTGTTTTATGTTCTTATTTTGTGTTTCTGTTTCTTTCTACTACTTCTTTTTTACATTTTCTACAATTTTCATTTCCGCTTAGTGAGATCCAACTCCAACTCCAACAGAGATCTTAACTCCTTAAATCATATTCATAAACATAATTTGGCGATACATAAATGCTTTCCTCTTGTCCTCTTTTTTATTTTCTAATTCTCTTTTTTTTTCTTTTTCTTCTTCTTTTTTTCAATATTTTCTCTTACATGCTTAAACAACATTAGTTCCTGATATTTAATAAATAGAAACAAAATTATTGGCACCATTATTATACCAAATTATTACTCTAAGCTCGCGTCACGCTACTGTCTACTCACCAGTAGCTTAGACAAAATCACAAAACAAAACAAATTTTTTATTAGATCATCAATTTTATTAATCAGTGGTGTTAATTACCTTCTGAATTAGTTTTTTATGTAAGTTTACTGTTTATAGAAGACTAAGTTTACTTAAGAATAACTACGTTCACCTTTATTTGACTGTAACCCCACCGTTTGCACAAGCTAATGCTATTTTTTTGTTTTTGTATGGTATGCGCCAGTTGATATAAACGTACATAAATAAACATGTACATTTCTTGCTACAGACTCCAGAGCCAAAGCGAAGTCAGATTCACTTGATTCCAGAATTAATATACATATATTACTATATATTTTGATTCCGGAATCAAGTGACTCCGACTTCGATTTGACTCCGGACGCTGTCGCAAGTTTTTTAAGTCGGTACAGACGAAAATTAGACATCGAGCAAAATGTCACCCTCGTGTTCGTGGCAGACATTGGTAATCCTAAATTAGATTAGAACGCCTTTAAATTAGGAAAAGAACATACGGAAATCCCCAGTGAAATTCCCAGATAGCTTTCTTCAAGATTTTCTCCGCTGTTTGGCTACATGTGTTGGCAGATGTATTTTGACAACGTTTTAACCGAATTTTAGCTGGGTAGCACGGAATTAAGGGTCGACTCGTATTTATGTTCAGCCGTATGTCTGTTCAGCCGTCATAAATCCAAATAATCAGTCCACATGTTGATTTTAAGTGTTATTAATAAATTCTAATTTCGTCATTTTGCCGGCTGAACGGACATACGGCTGTTAAGTACGACACTACGAATCTATTATTTTTCAGTTATTTGGGCGAACTATAACAATATATACTTCACTAAAACCATTTAGCTAAATTTGAAAGTTTACAGTGGATTACAGACAATACAAGTCGCAAAAAATTATCGCAAAATTTGCCAAAAACACTACTTTCTGAGAGCATACGTCACTAATGTCAAAATAATGAATTTTTCCTATTCAATTCCAGCTGAGAATTGAGTATCCCTACTGTGTCAAAAACGTTGATCTTTTGATAGAAACACTGCGTTAAGCGCGTCAAAAATAAGTCATTTAGTGTTGTGATTTATTCACCTGTAATTTTGAACCTTTTTAAACCAGTTTAACAAAAATATAGTCTTATCAGTTGTGTGATAAAACTATTTTTATGTCAAGGGGCGCGCATTTGTTGAATAAACATAGAAAATTTCGCTAATCATTAATTACTTAAACAGGTTGAAGTTTAAGTTATTAGTAAATTTACTATTAAGTTTTTTATCCTGCTCAAATTTCCTTAAAACTGTGTATTTACTTATTTAGTCTGTGGATTTACTTTTTTGTAGAATAAAAAAGCTCATATAATATGTAAGTTTGTGATCATTGTCGAAATTTGTCGAAATTCGTCCATAATTTTTTTTGTGTTATTTCATTTTTTCACGGTTTTTTACTTTAAGTGGAACAAGCTACTTTTTTAGCAATAGACTACTTTTTTTCTGCGAATTAACTAACGAAATTAATTAGTTATGTAGCTGAACAAATGAGCGGTCAAAAATTTTCAAAGCTATATAGATTAAATACAAAAAATCAACGACGAATGCAAACTATCCTAAATGGAAGTTTTGATGTTAATGATACCACCCGCGTTAAGAAGTACCAAACGTGGACATATTTGTTTTACATGAAACAACTAGGCAAGAATCTCTGATAAAAACATGTACTTTTGGTTTGGTTCTCGCTGCAGAAACAAGAAATAAGATGCTCCACATAAAAACTAAACGTCTTATTCCGAAAATAATGAACTCCTCTAATTCAAAACTAAAAAAAATCTAAAGCCTTGAGAACAAAAATGATCCATTACTGTCATCTTTCAGTGATATATTACGTCTAGCTTCAGATAAATTACCTAATTCTACTAAATCTAACAACTTGATCTGACTTTTGTCTTTTAGTGCTTTTTCCTTTGAAATAATTGTCTTCGCTTTGAATAGTTCAATCAGGAAATAAAGGCACTTTAAAATTGGTTCAGGCTCAGATGAAATGGGCTTCTTCC
The DNA here is from genome assembly GCA_030248245.1 of Trissonchulus sp. WLG1_4. Classification (NCBI taxonomy): domain Eukaryota; kingdom Metazoa; phylum Nematoda; class Enoplea; order Enoplida; family Ironidae; genus Trissonchulus; species Trissonchulus sp. WLG1_4. The sequence goes on from JASANF010000338.1 coordinate 31,976, forward strand.
ATCAAAACTAGGCGTAAGTCGGCCAACTTTTTGAATTCGTTATGAAAAATTTACGAGTTATTTTCTCCTTAACATCACTTAGGCTGAAATATGTGTTATGTCTTGGAATTTTTCGGGTCACATATGGTTCAGAATCTGGCTGATAGAGGAGTTATTGTAGCTCAGAACAGTTTTCATGTTTGCAATATATGCAGAAGTGTGTTACAAGAACGAAAGCTTACTTATTCTCATTGTCTAGCTTTCGTTCCGGTATCGCACTTAGGTACTTAATGATTGACGTCCGCAGGGTACGTTTTTGCACCAGTAAGCACGGTCATGCTGTTCTCTGTTATGTACTCTTGGTAATACCAATTGCACATGATAGCAAGTACAAAAATAGTTGAACTGAAATTCTGAAGTACATACAGCTCTTGTGTACGATCCACTACAAATATCGTAATAAAGCAATAAGCCTCCACGGTTTTGTACTTATTTTATTCTCTTAAGCCAGAACTAAGCTTAAGCTCAAGTGAATATGTATCATATGTATCCCTCAGTCTAAACCTAAGCTGAAAGCAAAAAGTAGTCTTTAAACCCTGGCCTATCTTTAACATATGCTCGTTCACGGTAGACAGACATTCTTTACTCAAGTTCTATTCTTTCTGGCAGTAAAAGCGTTAATTGGGGTTGATCTCATTCCATTCTAAGAAGAAAACTTCTTCTTCGTGCTTGTTAACGGCACTACATATTAATCCGTAATTGGCTAATCCGTTCCATAAATAAAATTTTAAAAAGTAACTAAAAATTCGTTAATCTTCATAGCTTTCAAATTTATCTTGATGAATCCACAGTTACTGTAAAATTACCCAATCGACGTTGAATAAACGTTTGTCGTATGTGTCATACATATTAACATTCGGTGTGTGTGCGTGTGTTTTGAGTGGTTGCACCTGCTTGTACAGTTTTATTACAAGTTTCACAAAACAAGCTTTTTATCATGCCTCATATTTCTGTTGCTGATGTTGAAATAAATTATTCTTGGAATCTTCGGGTATCTACATACTTGTCTGTAAGGACTTCCTTTTGTCTTTAAGCAGCTTTTTAATCAATATCTTCCAAAAAATTTTCAGAAGGATTTTTGCCGTTCATTTGATTTCTACCATGAGTACATAATTGACTTATATCCTATGTCTGGTCAAGATCCGGGCTCACAATTTTGTTTACAAAAATTTACCAGCTTCAAACTCGCAAGCTAAACAAACATACAAATGCTATAAACATTTCATTACTGTATAATACAGTCTAGCTCACTGCAGCTGTGTAAGCTAGCTAGTTTCCGAAGGTAATCCTGAATTACTGTCAAATTTTCAATAATACGTTCAAACATTTTGTGATACCTAATGTTATCTTTTTCAAGTGTCAAGAAAGGGAGGGGGGATTCTTACCGAAAGAACGACAGCATCATCATCAGAATGACCCAGGGGGGATTCGAACCACCCATCTCTGGATCTGCAGACCAGCGCTCTAATGTTGAGCTACTGGGCCGATGTTGAGCTGTCGTAAATCCCTTTAAGAACTTTAAGGGGCCTATCTTACTTCACACAAGTATATTGTGGACGGCTATAAATTATAACATACATATATGGCCTTTTAAAACACAACTTTTGTAGCCTCATTATTCTTCAACACATGAAAGAAGCCAATCTGAACATAGTCGTGTTTAAGACCGCTTTCACAACAAACAACCACAACTAAACCAACACATTTACTTTACAAAGACACAAAAAAATCGTGCTAAAAAAAGTGCTCGTTACCTTGTTCATTCAGAAAATTTTTTTACTTTTTATGTAACTAAAGAAATTTTATCGCAACACGGAATTAGTATCTTTCGTTCGTAAAGAAGAATTTTTTTGCTATGCTTTGGATAGTAAAATTGTAAAAAAGTAACGATTTTAGCCATTCATAAAACCGTATTTTCTTATTTATGACACCGTCTTTCTTTCTGCTCTGTTCTGATTTCTAATTTTAGCCTGGTATTAATTTGATTTTCTGATTACATTGCTTTAATTAAATTTATGAATACGAAGGGTGTTTTGCTAAGACGCCTATTTCTTTATGCTCAAACTATAAAGGCCTTTATGGTATCTGCTTACTGAAAGTTTTGCCAAAACCGTAACTATTGTTTAAGTAAATTTATCGCGTCATTATATGCGCATATTATAGCTTTTACAGCTGCTAGACTTACATTTTATGTAATTCTACAAAATTAATTGCTTCAAATTTTATGTCGGAGTTTGGAATTAAGTTTTGCGTCTTTGATTTATAACCCCAAGTTATTTTTGAGTAAGCTTAACCTCTCTCCCTTCCCCCATGGAGACTTTGGACTGCTATTTTGACCTACACTGAATTATTACTTATTCTCTATGCCACACCATGTCTGGGCACACGCTACCTATTGTTACCATGTAAGTTTACTCACTTTTAAACACGTATACTTAATATTTAATAACTTAATAATTTTTATTAAATACTATTTACAGACGTTGGTTGACTGTCTTTTAAAACAAATTTAAAACTTTTATTTTGAAGTGTTTCGAACTAATTGTCTGGACTAAGACATAAAAATCGGAGAGACACACGGAATTTTATTATTTACTATATTTGTTGCGTCATTTTTATTTTGTATTATGTTACACAGGTTGTGTATTAAATACCGTTTGCCAAGTATAATTTTTTGTGTTTTCAAACTGGTGGAAAGGTACAAATTTTTTGAGAGCAGTGAAAGGTCCTCGTTTTTGATGGTACATAACTAGGAACGATTGTTTTAAGGGGCTTGAAGGGGTTCTAATACTGCATCTGTGCTCCACCAGACATGAATGTTGAACCGTTGTTTAATCTGGTGTTACACTGCTAAGTACACGAACTAGTTATTACCATAGGTACCATACGATCTTGTTGTACGAACAGAACGGAAAAGGAGTACATACGTAATCTTAATATCTTTATACATGTGTGTGATATAACATAACGTAACCAAAATACTTTTGCATTGCACTATGTACGAGTGAACGCATCCAAGCAGGGATTAAAATTGCTATTTAGTATTTAGTAGCAAGAGTACATAATAGTATATTGTTTCGCAGCCTTATAGAAGACGGTATACTATTATGTACTCTTGCCGTTAATTTTGACGGGATGATCTTAACGGCGTAACAGTTATGTAGATAACGTAAGGTACTATACATTGAAGATTGTTGGGAAAGAATCTGTTGGATAATTGGTTTAAATACGTGGCGTGCTTTTTGCGAACTACATACTTGCTGTACTTTTGATGGCTGAATTTTGATCTTGAAATGATATCAACTGTATATGGCTTTGTTTCAAGGGGTCCCGCAATAATTTTGGGTCATACTTTAACTTTGGTCATTATGAATTGGCCAAAACCCGGTTCATACTCGTCATTAAGGACACAGGGACAAAATAAATTTCCAGCAGCTGCTGTGAAATAAAAAGACGAAAGCGTTTCGTCCATTTCTTTGCATACAACCTGGACAGGCCCTTTACTGTCATTGTGTAGAAAATTAGCATATTTAGCTTGGTAGTGTTTTGGTTACTGCATAAGGACAAAACGATAGGGACAAGGATAAGGACAAGTATGAATCGGGCTTTAGTCAGTGAATTTCCCATTATCTAATTACTGATCAGGGCTTGTGCAGCGAAGCATACATTTACGTATATAGGTAGCTTAACCCTGTTTATCGATATCTGTAAGATATCGTTGTGAAGCTCCGTTATGTTCTCCTGATGCTGCCTGTGTGAATCTGGTACTTAGTCATCTACATCTAACTCACAGTAGGAGAGTTCATTTTATTAAATCTAAAAAGTTATATAAGCTTAACATGGTTGACCATAAATTATTAATAATAGTTTTTCCATTAGTATATACCTTTAGAATACCCTTGCTTTTGTTCATTCATTGTGTTTTTTCTGCTTTGCATTAAAGCGCAAGAAACAGTATTATTGCTGATACAGGATCTTAAAAATTTTGTCGCCCAAAGTCAGCTATTCCCAGCTCCACCTCAGCTGAGTTCACAAGCTTATTTTAATAACAAGATATGGCTATTCAATAAATTAATCTCCCTATCGCGCCTTAAACCTTACCATTGCTTCTATTCGTTTTTATGAAAACCTCAATCTTTTTCACATTCATATTGAAGTCTGCCCTGCCTAATGTCATTACTCAAAGGCCTGTTAAGTAATTTCCCCACCTTTAGCTAAGCCTGTCCCTCAGCGTGTCCTATGTAGCCTGGCGTAGCCTATAGTACTGCTTAGAGAGAGAGTGAGGTACCTAATTTGGTTAGGCTCTGTTATGCATATGATATGCGCACATTAAGTAGTTTTCACAAGTTTCCCCAACCTAGGTTCAGCTTTAGTCTGAAGCCGTATTGAGTAACCTTGCGAGAATTCTGGCTTCTTATTAATGCCATGCCTGACACTTACAGCACAGGCTGCACAAAACACAGCACCGTGCTGTAGGGCAGTTCTGAAGCTTAAAACAGACCTCCCTTCACAGATCATAGAAACACTTTTTCTGTTCCTACTTATCCCTCCATACTTTTGTTCAATCCCTTTTTAAGTTTCCTCCTGCAAAAGTTTGATGAACACTAGAGTTTTTCTACTAATTCGCACTACACTTGAAAGCTAAGAATGATTTGCAGGTAGTATTTCCTAAATAAAGTGATACATATAGTCAAGAGTACATAATAGTGTCTCACTCTTATAGAAGTAATGTTAATTTCTCCCACCACTGCCTTTATCAAAAAACGCAGGCACCTGCTCTCGTCAAACAAGTTGATCACTCGACGAAGTCTGAGTGGTGTTATTGCCTGATACACCTGCAGTTACATATTGGTTACCCTGAGTAGGTGGCGGTTGCACATTTTGACTGGTGCATTTACCTGCACGTTATTTCGAACAGTGGTGGAGTGTCTCACTCTTCTAGAACAGAGGAACCGAAATAGAACTTTATGGGTTCCCAGCCATACGATACAAAAGATAAGTAGATAGATTAAGCATGTGTTACGCATTCGTGGGAAAAGCAAGGTCAGATTTTGTAAATAAGAGGACCTAAGAGATGGCTGTAGTATAGTGGTTAACATGTTAACTTCGTCGCGATTTGCAAATCACGGTTCAATTCCCGGCGCTTTTGTTCTTTAAAAATTGAGGCATTATTTTGCTTTCAACATAGAAACTCAAATGATTCGTACTGAACCTAGGTCATCTCTTCAGAGCACAAATATTTCGACATGTGGTCTAACTTTATGACGTGCTTTCGTGATTTAATTCATTTCCAATCACGCCAGATTTTATAGCAAATGAAGGCTTTATGATATCCACCTGATGTAGACCAAGCCATGTTGATTAGTTAAATTAACTGGATTAGATTAACTGTATTATTACTGATTACTTGATTTACTGTATTATTTGATAATTCAGTGTTTGAGTTTCGCAGCATCCAAATTTTTTATTAAACCTCAGTTTTTAGTAGGAACTTTTATCAGTACATTTTATATAAACTTTTAGTTGAAGATAACAGTTAATAAAGTTAATCTAATCAAGTTAATCAGCATCACAACCATTACAGAAAGTTCATATTTAGAATCTAAACCTGTTCAATCAATGCTTCACACCCGATTTTATAAAAATTTCAACGGCCCGTTGGGCATGGGCACGGTTAATAAAATCATTAGCCATTTAACCGACGGTTAACCGATGACCGGTTAACCCCGGTAAACCAATAGCCATTCAAATTTAACTACCGTTAACTAAATGGTTATTGGTTATGCGATGGTACTAGTGCTATCAGCTGTTTTAAAGTTTTCAAAATTCAACGTTTAACATATTTAAAAACGGTTAACCGGTTAACTGATTAACCAGTTTTTTGGTTAACCGGTTAACCTATCGTTTTCAGTTAACCGTTCGGCTAATTTCATTAATCGGTTAACTGAAAATATTTCGGTTAACCGGTTAAACGGATAGCCGTGCCCATGCTTAGTTGAAGGTTCTCCGTTGAAAAAACTTTTAATTTCATAAAGGCCAATAGTTTTATTAAAATTCTCCGTTGAGCCGAACGGCTCATTGAGTTTAACGAGCCGTTGAAATCATCCTAAAATTAAACCATGGTTTCAAAACTGCCCTATACAATTAGAAATAAGAATTGCAGACCGACCGTTAGCCAGTCATTGCTGTTAATATTAATTAATTGCAATTAATAAGCCAGTCATTGCTGTTAATATTAATTAATTGTGATTAATAAGCCAGTCATTGGTGTTAATATTAATTAATTGTAATTAATAAGCCAGTCATTGCTGTTAATATTAATTAATTGCAATTAATAATTTATCAATTGTTACGTTTCCAAACTTTTTCAAACAAAACACAAAAACTTTAACATGTTTTTCTACCGGATGTGTCAAATAATGAAATCAAAAGTGTAATATAAAAATCATTGAGGTGAAAATAAACCTCTCCTACTCAAATTCTGATACTTTTTTGTCAGATGTGACAGCAAGCAAAAGTTTTTATCTGCCCAGAACTCAAATGTTGGTGAACCGTGACGAATATGAAAATCCTAGTCCTTCGAGCTTCCTGTGTGATTCATAAAGCGTGTCGAAGTTATTTTCGCAGGATTTACCTTCAGCAGGTTTCAACAGTGAAAATTATTTTTCACTTATCGATTGCTATATTAGATGTTTTTCCCGTTATTGTCGAACCGGTTAAACTTTAAAATCATGAACCAATGAGTCTGTGACCTATTAGTGCAAGTACAATTTGAAAAATTTTGAAAATAATAAAAATTTGATTAAATTATGTAAACCAGTGAACAACAGGCGTGTCGATACAATGGAAGTTTTTAACTTTGTTACCATTTTTAATGTGAATGTTTAAGTTACGAAACTTTTGTGCTAACTGCTCGCAAACTTCCTAGATTGTGAACGAAAACTTGTATGCTTTTCGATATCAACCAAAATTAAACTTATACAAATTTCGAAAAACATGAATTCATAAGTCTGTAATACAAATTTGTAGTAATTTTTAATACTATCTAATCTGTATATAATAATTTTACTGGCATATAATAGACACTTGGTATCTAAAGCTATTTTTGATCGATACTGTAAGTAATCTTATAAGCTCCATTGACGTGTTATTGTCTCCGCTTTACAAAATGTAATTAGAGCGAGCTCTTTGGTTATTTTTGTCTACCTTTTACAAATAAACGAGCAGTAATTTGTCTGAGATTTTTTTAAAGAATATGACAAAGGTGCTTAAAGCTACACTTTGATAAGTTATGCTTCATATGAAGCACCAATCAAAAAAATTATCATAGCGCAGCTGATCTGACATAGATACATAGATACTCTAATGCTTTATTTAATTTATTTTATTTAACAGCTTTCTTGATGCTAACACTTATGTTAATGTTATATAAAATGATCATAGTAGTTACAGTAGTAGTAGTTACATATGTAGTCTAAAAACAACGTTTGACATGGTCATTACTGACCGCAACATGCATATAAATTGGCTGGACAAGCCACATTTGGTATGTACATAACATACTGTTGGAAGTTACATATCAGCAAAAAGCAAAAACAGCTATCAGCCTGGTGTCAAGGAAAAATGTGTTTGTTTTGGTGCAATTTTTTCAAAAATTAATACCCTGCTGCGTACAACCTTGCTAGTATCCAGCGTAAAAAAGCCCCGCCAAATGCCCTGGCTGACCACGACTAAGCGGAGTGAACGGACATACGACATAGTTAACGGGTAGGGTATTGGTATTGGGTACGGGTATTATATGACATCAGCCAAGCACGATTTTTTTAACTATGACTCCTCTTGCTATGACAAAATCACAGCCCCCTTTAGCGCCTTCACAAGAAAAACAACTAATTCAAATAGCAGTCAAGGTGACTGCGCCGTTATTAATATTCAAAACGAGTATGCTACGTTATGTCATCCAAAAATCGGGTTTCCTAGAAGCCCGTAGCTGGTTAGGCAAGCTAACTAAGTTGACACTCAGGCTTCATTAATGTCAAATGTGTTGCTTTAGTCAATTTTTCGTGACCTCGCAATAAATGCGTTACAATTTCAGATTTTCAAGATGTACATAAGCTTAATACATTATTAAATTTACAGCTCCTTGTTTGAAAAAAATACACTTAATTAAAAGTTTGAGAGAAAATTGTTAGGGCGTTTCCAAAGTCTCAGTCATAATGAGGTTACAGTAAATATATACTGATCAAATTGACTTGCTAAATTCACCTTGTAAACAGTCCATAAATCATCATCATTATTCATTAAAACTTTTATATGTTAGACAAATTTTTTTCTTACATATTTTTGTCATAGGGTCTGTACAATAGTATAGTATAAAATGTAGTATAAAATATAAAAAGTAGACAACAATAACAAAAAATATCATATGTCAGTCATGTAGGTACTTAATTTTAGTCCAGACAATAAGTTAGCGCTAAACTAAAACAATTAACTTGCGCAATAACACTGGTGCGCATGTGTAGAGTGCCAATAATATGTACCTTGATGACCAAAGAGCACAATTTTTTCAATTTCGTTATATGAAGAGTACATAATGCCATTCTATTAAGTATTGTGTACTCTTGGTCCTAGGCTATGTACATATTGTTAGATTGAAGCATGCATAGAACTTTTTTAAGCAAACTTTCACTTTTTGTCTCAAAAATACTTGGTCCAATATCAGTCACTGCCTAGTATCTAAATAATATCTAACGTTTGAAAACACACCTCAATAAATGGCAAACTTAAACTGTGTTTTTTGTTTGCAAGTTTTTGCAATAAAGGTTATAGCTGCTGAATATAACAGCCTGCTCATATCTGAATACATTTTTGCGGCGCCCTTAAAAGCCAAGAGTAAAATAACTCTTAGATTCAGAAACTGCTCATAACTCAACAAGAACAGCATTATCTTGGAAAAATATAATGTCATAATTAAGCCAGAGTGAATTGTTTTTTCGTCCTTTATTTCTATCAATCGCCTTTATTGCCAGACGTTAGACATTTGAGGAACTTTTTACATAACCAAAACCAATATATAGGTGTTTTAGTATGGTTTTTCATATTTCTTTTTAAGACTATACGTCAACCCTATGTCCGTTTAGCCGGCAAAATTACGAAATAATCACGCCACTTTTATCAGGACAGCCGATTCGTGGATGGATCGCGTAGCTCCAAATTCAATTTTGCTCAAGTAGATAATTTTTCACCGGAGCATCAAAAATTGGTGAAAAACTAAAATGACATATATATATTTATATATATATATATATATATATATATATATATATATATATATATATATATATATATATATATATATATATATAATATTTATATATATATATATATATATATATATATATATATATATATATATATATATATATATATATATATATATATATATATATATATATATATATATATATATATATATATATATATATATATATATATATATATATATATATATATATATATATATATATATATATATATATATATATATATATTTATATATATACTGCATTTTAACTCCGTCACTTTTGCAATTGTCTAAGCCATTGGCACGCTTCAGTCCCTCGTAAAACTCATATCTAAACCCCACCAGCTTAATTATGTGAAACTACTTAACAAACGCGCATTATGTAAATTCCACAGCCTTACATAACCATAACATAAGCAGCAGTGAAATTAGTGGAGGGGGCGCGGGTTTGATCCCTGAACAGAAACAGGAGGGGGCCTGTTAGAAGTTCTACAGGGGGGGGTGTAAAGAATCCTAAACTAAACTCGCGTCTAAGATAGCGACCCTACCCTACCAAAACCGCCCTTCTTTGGTTCATGCTTTTGAGGTCTGTAACTTAACTCCAGTTAAGCTGAGTGGTTAGCATACATAGATCCCAGCTTTTGGTCATCTTGCTTCTCGCGTGCGTGAATTAAGTTATTCTCCTATCACATTTGTCATTGCATATCTGAAGGGAGGGTGAGCGTGACTTTCAGCATTTTATTTCAACCAACTAACTACCTAAAAACCTAATAAAAATCATTACCAAAACACTGTTATGACTAAATTCACCTAAAAAATTGCAATCCCCTTCCTATACGCAAGAACATTTACGAAATATAAGCGCCCCCCCTCTTTGTTAGATACTTTTAAAATGGCCTCTTGGTTTCCTGACCCTAGGATGACTTCCAGTTTGTAATCTGTGTTTTCTAAGTCCCAGCTTTTGATAATAGATTCATTAATTTTGCCATCCCAGCCGTCATGCAGCCCTCTCTGATTCGCCGCACTGGCTCTCTGCGCTACAGTATGCGCCGGGGACGACGCCCTTGCAAAAACCCACTCTTCAGGTATGTCCGCAGTATGTATGAAGCGATAGACAATCAGCCTTTGATGACGTGCTATGTGAATTCTGTTTAAACTGCCGTGAACTGATGTTCAATTTAGGCCCTAGGCCCAATTTTTCGAAGAAAAGGTTCTCCGTTTAAGTTCCCCGTTTTTAGAAACCCTGCGTTTGAGTTCTCCGTTTAAATGTTCACCGTTCAAGGCTTTCCGTTTGAATGTTTTCCGTGTGTTAAACAAAGAACTTCTAACTGAGCGATTCGAAACGGAGAACTTTTTTCAGTAACTACCACAATATTAACATACGCAATACTTTTTTGGTACGTACATACGTATGGTTTGTGCAAATGTGTGTGAATGAATGGAATTCGGACAGTATATATGATTGAATCCACAGTACCCACCAAATTTATTTGCTACGGACTCCGGATTCAAAGCGGAGTCGGGATGACTTGATTTCGGCGTCAAAGTATATGCATATACTATGACTCTGAAATCAAGTGACTTAGACTTCGCTTTGACTTTGGAATCTGTAGCAAAAAAATTGGTCGGTACGGTACTACGGGCACAGTTACCACTTACAGTGGTAACCTAAAACCGTCACGAAAATCTTCCCCATTGGACAAATACTGACGTAGTACAAGGGAGGCAGGCTGAAAAAATTATTTGTGTAATGTGTAAAGATTTGTAGCAATAATCTTACATTTCAGATAATTAGTTTACTAGACCGTGTCGATCTAATTTTTCTAATCCTGAAGAGACCTGTTGACTTCTGAAACCTGGACTCTGTCTGATAAACTTACAGTCCCGATTTCCCTTAGGCAAAAGAAATTACGTAATCACATGCAAGGAATTTAATTTATATACTTCTTGTTCAGCCATATTTCACTTTTTACAGCTAGCTTTTTACAACATTTGGCCGTAAGAGCATCAGTTTTGTATAATTACAACTTTTTGCACGTCACAAAAACGGTCACAGATTTTTTAGTGTTATCGCAAAAAGCACTTTATTAAGTTTATCTTATTGCGCGTCTGCTTTTGAAGTTTGGAGCGTCTCAATGAAGAAATACAGTCTTGGCTCTCATACTTACCGCTACCGGTCTTTTTTACGGTAAATCGAATTACAGTACCACATTAGAGATTGAGTCATCATGCGATTGTCCGTAAGCACTATTTTATAAGTGATTGATTCGTGCTTTATTAAGTACAAGTTGTTATGTTAGTGAGTGAGTACTAATTAGTCTAATAACGATTAATGTGTTACTTTCATACGTAACTTAAATTTTTATTGTGCGTGCTGAAACATCCGGGATTTAAATTATCTCTTTAAAAACTACACTTACTGTATGAAACGTAACCAATGTTGTTCTATTATGCCTGGCTACTACTAGACCAAAATAAGAAATAAAAAATGTTACTTCTTGCTTCCATAAATTATTGATTTTTGCAAAAAATTAAAAAAAATAAGAGTGAAAACACATAAGGTTGTTACTATTTTTTTTTAATTTTTGAGCCTATTTATTTGTTTCTGTTTCTTTTTAGTTGTTTATTTCTTCTTTTTGCCTAGTAGGAACGGATCATAATCTTTTTCTACGGTAAAATATTTAATTTTTGAGTAAGTTGAGAGTAAGTGTTTGAAACGTTGCGACGTTATGTAAATATTTACAGTAGCGGTGGTGTCTCGAAACCAGTCAAGATCACATACTTATGGTTTTTGTCTTGTGATTATTAGCGGTCCATGATGGCCCTTCGCGTTTGTGCTTTATTTCTTTAAATGAAGATATTTCACACGTTTCATTATTTTGTGCCCCTACCCCACGGCTCGGCGCTACACCTAGGTATATATGCGTATATTAGACCACGATGTAGACTGCACTCAGTGATTTATGCGCAGTGTTAGCCCAGCGCCAAGTACATGAGTTTATGCACCTGGAGATTCGCGTAACAGTGCGTACAAATTACTGAATGCACTCTACATCGCGCTGTAACCTACTTATAACTGTCTTGAAATACTGTATATAGACAGTGCGATAAGTCACTAACTAAGCTGCACGCCTACAACCGTGCGATAACTAGATTCTAATGCACGCTGTAAATCTAGCAGTGTGTACATACGTCATTGACGATAGTTATTGCACTGTTTTTCAAGACAGGCATGATATAAAGTGTAAGAGTTATAGCACGATGTAGAGTGCACTCAGCGATTTCTACTCATTGTTACGTGAAGCGCCAAGTGATGAACGAGTGTGCGCAGCGCACGAGTTTATGCACGCGGGCTTCACGTGCCAGTGCGAATAGTTGCTGAGTGCGCACTACAAAGTATTATAACGTTCTTATAATATACCTGTCTCGAAATATACAGTGCCATAAGTCAATAACTTGAACTTGAATCTAGTTATTGACGTTAGTTATTGCACTGTTTTTTCAAGACTGGTATGATATAAGTGCAATAAGTGCAATGAGTGTAATGTGAATTGTTTGTTTCAGCAGCGATGTGTCGGAGACGACGGAGAGCGAGCGCCTGCCCCGATCCGCCTCCCCGTCCAGTCCGCTGCGGGCCAACAAACTCTCCCATCTGCCCCGAAAAGACCGCAGGGAGTCCTTCCTCTACCGGGAGGCCGACCTAGACCTATTCCAAGACCTGCACAGAAAACAGTCCACTATATCAGAAACGTGAGTGCCCAGTGTGTGGTGCGGTTATAGAGTACATAATGGGAAGAGTATGACACCTTACTTTGTTTGAAGACAACGTTAATAGCAAGAGTACAGTACGTTATAGCAGGTGTGGATGGTTCTAATAACATATCCCTGTAATGTATGTACTTTTGATAATAGGCACTGTCACAGCCTTTATTTGTAACTTATATATTAATTAATTGAAAATATGCGCTATCGCGTCATGCTTGCTTTTTCTTTGGCATTTCTGCACTTTTTGACTTTTATTTACTGTAGCAGCGCAACTATTTTTTACTGAAAAGACATTACAATTAAAAAAGGTTTTACTCTTGATTCATTCCTCCGTAGGATGTGCTCTTGACAGGAGCTGCAAACGATAATGTGCCTATACGTATAAATGTATATACCAATATACAATGCTGTAATCACATATATTTTCATGAGATCGGAATTCCAGATGACAGCAAAGAATTTAACCCAAACTGGGATTTTACCTAATTGTATTCGTGGAAAATGTATGAAATTCCTGGTGTATACTATCTGTTCGAATACGTATGCTGTTTTTTATTCGGAAGTCACTTGACTATAAATGGCAGCAAGCAGCTGGGGTTGTCTAGATTCAATTTACTATCAGTAGGAATTGTCTAGGTATCATGTAAATTTAATTTTCCTGAGTATGCGATCAGTATATACATCCCACATGCATCTGTGTGGTCTAACGTGATGTATCCCACCAGGGCCCGATTGTATAAAGAGTTTCAACGGCCGTTGAAGTTTTGTTGATTTTTACAAAATTTCAACGGCCGTTTATTTCGGCGGCCGTTGAAAAATTCTCCGTTGAAATCTACATTTTCTCTATTGCTATTTAACATGTATTAAACTGTCGTTCATAATGTTTCGATTGTATAAAAGTCCGTTGAAAATTTTCAACGGAGGTTTTCAGCTATTTTAACAGCGATTTTATAAATAAATTTTTTCCGTTGAAATCAACGGATTTTCAGAAATTTCTCCGTTGAAAACACGCGACTAATCATTTTTCAGTTGACATCAACGGTTTTTCAGAAATTTCTCCGTTGAAAACACGCGACTAAGAGTTTTTTTCAACTATATACTCGTTCTAAATTTTTAAAATTTTCAACGGCCGCTTAGTTCAACGGCCGTTGAGTTCAACGGCCGTTAAAATGTTTATACAATTGGGTATAGATATATGAAGAAGTATGTAACCAATCAAATTGCAGTATTAACGTTCCAATGAAATTTGGAGCTTTTTTGCCTAATAACTCTTGACAATATCTACCTAATTTTCCTTTCCTTAGGTTATCTGGTTTAGGAGCCAGATTCGTGTTTCCTCATTTTTGTGTCAACCGAACCTCACGCAACATATGTCAGCGCTCAAATAGAAACCCTGGCAAAGCCTTGTTGACCAGATTTGGGTTAGCCTCGGCTGGCCTGACGAGCCTAAACCTAAGCCAAACAGTCTTCAATCAATTTAACCCGAGCAGCCTTAGGCAAACACTTTTTGTAACCTAGCTTTCACTTTTCCCTCCCTCTTTTCCAAAAGCTATGCCCTACACCTGCAGTCGACCACTGCTTAAACTCATTAGTCTGTCTAACACACTGTGAACGGTTGAACCCAAAACCTCAGGGGCTTCCTTTCAAACTCAGTCTACCAATAACTTAGTGTATATGGAAAACTTTTTGGTGTCAATTTATAACTTTTCATTGAAGTGGTCTAAGGGCGTTTGCCCGGTTATAAGTTGTGGTTTAAGAAATACTGTCAATGCCAAGACCATTAACTACAACTGTTAAAACCTGGTTCACACATACTTGTCCGTCCATTTTCGGAAAAGATTCTGCGCAAGATGTTTATTCCTCTATTCTGGTTTTTTTAGTCGCAATAGATAATCAAGAGCCACCTACTCTTAGCAGAACTGTTGACTAAAGTTGTGAAAAATTATGCATTCTTAACACTGCGTTTTTTGTTCTTAAGAAGACTCACGTTTTTTTATTTCATTATTATGAGTCAAGCCAAATTTTTAGTGATAACAGCTTTGTATGTTTTTTGAGAGAATCCACGTCAAAGAATATATCAAAACTATTTGTCTGTGTAGTCACTAAAAAGCTCCATGTGGTTTTTTTTATTTGGTCCAGTATACCAAAATTGGAAATAAACGGCGAAATGTAAATGATTGTTTTTTAGGAACTACTTTTAACATTTTGAAGTATGTTTTGATTTCTGAAGTACCTTTTTAAGTGTAGGTAGTTTTCAGTAATGCATCATAACAAGAGTACATAATAGGAAGATTATGACACTCTTCCTATTATGCCATCGGGCGTGCGTCCAATGCGGAGCGCGAAATAGCCAGTTTATGTACGGTTTTCAGTGGGGGGGGTACCCCATCCCCTCAACTGAAGATCTTGTACTCAACTGAGGGGGGTACCCCCCTCAAAACGTTACCCCGTACTCAACTGAGGGGGGGAACCCCCCCTCAGTTCAGTACCCCGTCTTCAGTTGAGGGGGGGTCCCCCCCTCAACTGAAGACCGGGTACTGAACTGAGGCGGGGGGTAAGCGCAAGGTTTTGCTTAGTATCTTGAAATGAGGGGAGGTACCCCCCGCTCAACTGAAGACGGGGTACTGAACTGAGGGGGGTAGCCCCCCCCAGTTGAGTACGGGGTATCGTTTTGAGGGGGGGGGTACCTCAAAACCCCCCTCAGGGGTACCCCCCTCAAAACCGTACATAAATGACCTATTTCCCGCTCCGCATTGGATGCGAGCTGCCAGGCATAATAGGGAGAGTGTCATACTCTTCCTATTATGTACTCTTGATTATAATCACTAAAATCTAAAATGCACCCTCTGGTTTGTGAGTCTAGTTTATACTGATGCCCCTATGTGTGTTATATGTGTAAAGTTAAGCGAGAGGTTGGCAGCTATAAAAAAATTGAGCACACTTGGAATTTTGCGCCAAGTTGGATCTGCCACAAGACGAAAGCAAAGGGGGGCCTTGATAAACTGGCCGAAAGACTTTTAGACATGGGGGACTTGTTCAGAAATAGCATTAAGCCCCTCCCTTTAGTTTTCGTCATATCCGCTACCAAAGAATGCGCTCAAAGCTAAAAAATAACTACAGAACAAGATTAAAGCATAAGCTTAGAACACGCGCAACCCTCAGGCTTTATTTGAGACAATTGAGCTTGGGTTCTGCGACATCTGATAAATGGGTTCTTTTTAAAGTCCTTTTACGGCAAACCCATTTTCTGCTTACGCATGCAAGCAGCAGGTGATAAATATGGCTGTCCTGAACATATTGCTTTCAGGCAAGTTATAGCTCGTAGAAACTTTGCTGAAAAATGGTAACTATGAAAAAGCCGTTGCTACATGTTTCATAGCATTCCTAGATGTTTTACAGTGTTCTTCAAATTGTAAGAGTTAAAATGTGGGTGGCAAAAAAGATTTTGTTCTAATTTATAGCAGTGCTCCAAAACACATTGTCAATGTAAAAATGTGAAAAATTCAAACTTTTTTGTTCGTCACTTTCCGGCCACCGTCACTTTTCGCGAAGTTTCGTCACCTTTCAGGCAGACGAACAGGGAACTTTTTTACGCACAGTTCTCTATTCTCACACTCTAAAGTTTGGTTAATCCTTGTTCATAAGAACATGAAGACAGGGTCAAAGACAATTTTCGGTCAACTGGTACACACGAAGCATTTGCAGTATCTTAATTTACAATAGAAAGTTGGTTCGTTTCACCACGTATGTAATTTCCTTGAGACTGCTTAGGGACAAGCATAAGGACGAGTATGAACCGGGCTTAAGACAAGCCTTAAACGAGCCAGAATGATAGAAAACCGCGCTCAGCTGTCACTTTAACGAAACAGCCCACCAAGCCTTATAAGTTGATGAATTACTTTATTCCGCCTGATGACCACGCTAACCTTCTTCCATGCTTTTGTCAATTTTCAGTCACGCTTCAGTTTTTTAGCTTTAGTGTTCGTCAGTTAATTGTAGTTCGACAGTGTTGTTACATGAAGTTTTTTAAGTAGGATGATTATTTAAACACTATTTGTAGCGCTGTTGATTATATCTTGGTTTTGAAACGCCTCAAAGTCTACCAGCCGGCGCCTTCTTTTGATGTGCAAGATAGTGTCTCATCAGATGATAAACATAATAATTTGCTCTGGATACTAACGTTCATATATAGTTCATATCGCTACAGATCCGCTAGTGCTTATGTTCCGTTGGCGTTAAGGTATAAAAATGTTTAAACTGCTTGCACAACGGGAAAGCATGACATGGTGTAAACAAGAAGGTATCAGGACCTACATTTTTAGCTGTGGTATACACTGTGCATACTTATATACATATGTATCTGTTTAGTAGTTTCTTTGGTCATTTCTTTCAAAATATTTTTCTTTTAGCATATTAGCTTCCGCTATAGATGGCCTCTCCTTTTTTAAACTTTTTTCACCTTTCCATATTATCATTTTTTACAATCTCAGCTAGATGATAGCTAAAAAAGTGTCAAGAGGTTATTACCTTCAATTTGCATAATGAGATCCACTAAGCGTCAACGTACAATTTTTTCCACCAGTGCTGCGCGTTTTTTGTTCGAAGCTCTCCTGAGACTCGGGTTGAAATTCATAAAAATTAAATTATTGTTTTTATTGTGAGAACAGTTCAAGCTGATTTGCTCATTTTTTAAGTAAATTTAAATAAATGCTTTTTGTCTATTTGTACAAAAAATCAAAAATTCTGAATTACATTTCAATGGATTAAACGAAATCAAAAAATCAAAAAATGACAGACATTTTTAAAGGCCGCAAAAAACAGCCTTTTCTTCGGGTCGCGATATGTTCAGACTTCAGAATTAATTTAGGAAAGACTCCGACTGGTTGATTGACATATTTAATTTTTCTCTGTCCCTTGCATTCTAAACAAGTCTCGACTGAGTTTATTAACAGTTTTTTACTGAATAAATATCAGTGTGAAGTCCGTTGTTTTGATGTCTCGCCATTATTTTTTAGTTTGATCAAATTCTTCATTCAATAAATTCACCAAAATAGCATTCGATTAAGCTACCTGACATAAAGTGCCCAAAGTCTGACCAGGGCCCAATGTTTCGAAAAAAATGGTCTCTGTTTAAGTTCTCCGTTTTTAGAAACCCTACAATTAAGTTTTCCGTTCAAATGTTCTCTGTGTATAAAACGGAGAACTTCTAAGCTGAGCAATTCAAAACGGAGAACTTAAACGAGAACTTTTTTTTCGAAAGAATGGGCCCAGACGTTGCTGAACAGCCTCCTCAAATTTATGTCGCAGACAAACGTACCAGCTCAAGCCAAGTCCTTAAACATACTTTAGGGAGATACGGACATGAAAAAAACCTAAATTTGGTCAGCTGCTGTGAAAAATTTGCGCATGCTTTGTCGCCAATATTTTTACCAGACCCAGACTTTTTTATTAACATTAACTTAGGTACATATTGGTCAGGTAGTTTTCTTGCTAGGGGCAAAACAATAGGGACAAAGACAAGGACAAGTATGAGCCGAGTTTCAGGGGCAAGTATGGACCAGTTGGTTTTTCCTGAACTGTAGTGTTATCTGGCTTCTGACGCGGTCGCCAACTTTCTTCAGCCCTGTTCATAATTAGTTTTCCCGTCAAGGCTTCTCCTTAGAATGCCCAGAGGAATTTTTTCTCCAAAAGTCCACCTCTATTTGTTTCCATAATCAGCCGTCTCCATTGTAAGGCTGCGTTCTAGACATTTTAAACCAACTCTTAACTTTGTGCTGAAAGTTTAAGGTTTCTTTTTGAACGGTTCAGTCAGTGTAGCATTCGAAATCCATACTTCGCAATTTTTCATGTTCAACCAACAGTGTCAAAGACAATAAACTTATTCTAAAGCCGGACCAGAAATTGCTGAATCCTGAAACAAAACAGGTGGCGTGATTTTTGTGACTACTCGCTGTGCGTTCGATGCTTACCATTCATTCTTTTTGTAATGAAATCGCGTGTTGCTTTTTACCTCGAGTCCAGCTTTTTTTGGTCAGTCTTTTGTGGCAATGAACTTTCTTTGGCTTAAATAAGCTTAATAGGATTATTAATTTTTTGTCTTAGCTAATACCAGGGAAATAAGACGCCGAGTTCAACTAATTAGAATGAAGATGATGAGAAATTCCTGTCTAAAACTGAACCTAATTCTAATGTCAGTTTTCCACTGGACAGACATATGACATAAGTGTATTTGTCACCAGAACATAGTAAAGATACATAATTTCAGCTGTTTTTATATTATAACTACATGATTATTTGTAGCATTTTTATTTTTGATGGAAGGTAATATATTTTCGAAATATTCCTTTTTAGTTTTTTTGTGTTTGTTATTTTTTATTTCTACTCAATGAGAACAGAGGTCAAGCCTGATTACAAGCCAATTAGATTACATCAATACTGTTTTAACTCCTTTTTCCTTTCCCCCAGTGTTAGTAAATACGCTAGATCTCCTCTCAGAATACTCAGAATGTAAAACTACCGGTGGTTCGCCCCAAATTCTACTGGTCAGATGCTCAGCAAATGCTTACGCCTCCCTCCGGTCTTGATGTCAAGATCTTTGTTATACAGATGTCAACCGCATACCTCTTTACATGTGATTTACATACCTCTTTACTAGTTATAGTTTCTTCTTCAGATGTTAGTGATATCTTGAAAATTTTATGTTAACAGTACACATCTTACTATAGTAGAAGCGTATCCGAGGTTCTGTGTTGACTTAATCGCATTTAATGTTATTTAGAAACAATCGTATTTCTCGGTGTTAGTGGACATTCTCGTTTCGATGCGGTCCCGGTCAAATCCCGGTGGATAAAAAAATTTTTTTTCTAAAACAAACTTTCGCAAAAAATAGTTCAACTTAATTTTTTCTGTTGGAACTTTCAGTGGTCTATGGACATTTCAAACCTTCTTGAGATTCTTCAAATTTTGTTCAATTCATTTTTCACACGAGTTTGGAAAAAATGTCGATTAACTTTTTGGGCCGGGTCGTGTAGAGGCTGTAGCCTCTCCTGTGAGTCCCGTACCCTAATTTTTTCGGGTCTACATGCCGCTGGGTGAAAATTTTTAGTTTTCATTATAGCTAAAATCGGGACACACTAGTGATTTTTTACAATATTTTGCCATTATGCCTTAAATTCAAATACCATCACATTTTGCGGCTATTTTTAATTTTAAAAATAAACATGCTTGAATTTAGTTTGTTTAGTTTTTTTCTGTGTGATATGATTAAATTCCATTTAAGGGGGTAGTGTCACGAAAGCAGTCGATTTTGCGGGACTATAAAACTTTTTCAGTGAAAGATAGGTCATTGTTCTTTATATATTCTAAAAATCTGTTTCAAGGCAAATATTTTTGCCTAGTTTCAGCAAAATTGATGCGGCATACAGTTAGCAGTGAAGTCGCAAAGTCGGAAAAATGACGTTTTGAAAACCTATTCACATTCGATAATTTCGTCACAATTATAAAACTTTTTGTTTAGATTCTTTACACAAACTAAAAGCACATATGCTCTAGTTTATGCACACAAAATTTAGTGCAAATTGCTTGAGTGTTTGTGGAGTAATGCCTGTTTGAACTGTGAAACTGTGCGTAACCTGTAAAGTTCTACAGTAATAATGATAAATTGTAAAAAATTTAGACACTTATTTTGAAATCAAAGAAAAAACGAACCTTTATTTTTTATTTTTCTTAATTGTGGCAAAAAATTGCGCGTCAAAACATTACATGTACTTCACAAGCTGGCCAATCTGATATCTAGCTTGATTTTTTGATCTTTTATGCCTCTATTGTGTGATGTCTGGCTCACAAATGGTGATTGGTTAAAAATATTGGTAGATATTGGTAGTCCAATGTCGGCAGTATTTATTTGACACCATATGGCATTTCACTAGTTTCTCAGTGAACGTACAATTTCAAAGCAAAAAGTTCTCATTTTGCAGCCTACGAGCAAAACTGCTTTGGCGACACTACCACCTTAAGGTGGTAGTTTCGTATGTGCAGCTTTTTTTGATGAGCTGTTACTCGGTTGTCTTAGAAGCTATTTATTAGCGGTTTTTTGCATTTTAATGACCAAAAATGGTACCGTAAGCTCATGTATTTGTTTTGTTGACAATTTTGACAGTTTATCCAAAAGACGCTGTGAAAAATCTCAAATTTTGCATTTTTTCATGTTTTTGCGCTATGTTTGATTATGGAAAGAATATGACTTGATGAAGTTTAATTCCAATTTAGTCTAAATTCGCTGGTAGGTGTCTCAATACATGCATAGTTTCATTTGGATAAGTTTTCAAATTGCTTCAGTACTTTAAATCTAATATTCAAAACAGAACTTTTTTGAATTTCGTAAAACTTTATGGCTTGAGAAAACAAAAAGTACAATGCCTATTAATAATTGCAAAAAAAGGAATCTAGATATTTTAGTTTTCTTCATTTTGGTTAAATATTATGAATATAGACTGCACACATAATCAGCAAATTGACACTTTCGAGTACATGACGCATCTTTTAGGAAATGAACTCATGCTTCCATCAACCATGGCAATAATTCCACCACTATAGTCTAAAATAACCTGTTGTCTTCCAATATGACCGCTAATACATTCAAACGACAACACGGAAGCTAGGTAAAACGAATATAAAACATGACGTCTTGTCACGTATTTTCGAGCGTTTTTTCTCAAACATGGGGGTGATACACTTCAGAGCTTATAACCCTGGTTATATAGCAGTTGGTAACATGAGTTTTGACACAACACTGTAGTACAACTTTATCTAGTTTGGTGCCTAGTTTTGAAGATATGTATAGCTTAAATTTTACATCAAATCATTTTAAAGTGAAAATCGGAGTTAAATTCAGAAAGTGTCAATTTCCTGAAAACAGTTGCAGTTAAATTTGCGTTTTAACGTCCCAAACTGATCTTAAGTAAAATATCTAGATTCCTTTTTTTTAGTTTAGTGAAAATCAATACTGTTTTTGAGAAAAAGTTATTTAAAAATTACGAAATATTGTAAAAATAGCCAAAAAATGCCAAAAACACTACTTTTTTTGTTATAACTATAGTGTAACTGATTATAAAGAACCTATAATTTGCCCATATGTTTGCCTAAAAGTGCCTCATATGTGTGCAAAATTTCATAAAGTTAGCTGTTGGTTAGAGCGAATCGCGACAAAAACTGCACATACGAAACTACCACCTTAAATCAAACAGCACATAATGACTCCTTCTGCTGAAAATGCTGCTAATTTTGCCCAATGTTACACCGCCGCCAAAGAAAAATATGAGCTCAGAAAACTAAAAAGCATAAAACCGACTGCAGTTTGCGACTCTGTCTGCTGGGGTGGCTTGAAATTTTTTAGGCTTGGTTTTTTGAAGCTTGCTTTTTTACATTTACCGACGTAACTGCACAGCACAAGATTAGCTAAAACAATTAACTCTATTTCAGGTAGATTGTCATATTCTTCCAATGATGCATTCTTGAATTGTTAAAAGTTACTTTTGGTTGCGATTAATTTTTACTGCGCAACAGGCCTAATGTTGTCAAACGTTCACCCTACTGACTCACTGGATTACTTTTGCAGTAAACTTTTGCTTGTTTCCTGTTGCGGCACACCGCAACAGGTCCTTATGATGACCCTAGTACAGAACGTAAGGCTGTGTGATAAAATTAACCGTAGGTGTGTGTGCGTGTGTGTGTAATTCATAATACCTGTGGATGACTGGCACAGCAAGCTGGCTTCTGTCTGTAGAATTTCTGTGAAGTGGCAACGTAAAGCTTGGCGAGAGATCTGTGCGCGTCTGTGTGTGCTTTGATCACTGTGATTGTGCGCATGTACGTGCACATGGGTGTGTTTGAGAATTGTGTCTGTTCATGCGTTAATTGTGTGCATGTCGCATTGTTGATAACCCATACGATTGGAGTATTAGTCAAATGTAGCTCTTTATGTCCTATGTGTACAGATCTAATTGCTCTAACAGTCTCCCAGTAAAATCGACGAACTGTTTCCGAAGAAAAATTGTGTGACAAGTTTCACGGTTTTAACCCGTTTGATTCAGGTATGAATCAAATCCAGCTCTTTGCTCAAGCAAAGTGGCTGTTCGTATTTGGAACTGCTTCGGGTTTTTGCTGAAGCTTTAGTTGTAGCTTTAGTTTCAGTTGTAGCTAATACAAAAGTTTAACCAAGTTTCTTATGTATGGGGTTAACATGTGAAATTCCCGGCTGAAAACTGGCATTTTGGCATTTTCTGAAAAATGACGTTATCACCAAGTAAAGGGTTTACAGTCAAATTTTGTCATTTTGTTACAATTTGACATTTTGTTACAGTATGTGAATGAAGGGTTTTTAACTAACATATTTTGCGGACAACCTTTTGCACAAAACTTTTATTTTCCAGTGTTCAGCATATTTGTCTCATAATAACTTTATAGAGGTAATAAATCGAGTGGGCGAGAGGAGAAAGCAAGCCTCTTTTTGCCTAGTCATGGCCGTCCGCCCTTGTTCGCTTGAAGAATTTGATTGAGTCAGAAGAATTGAGCTTGACAAAACTGCTGGTTGGAAAATAAAGCCAAAAAGTGCTCCTTATCGTTTTTTATAAAAATATTTTAAAATTTAGTGTGCACACGGATTCTGGCAGCACATGTTCGCTATTTTTCAAACTATGTTTTCATGCAAATGCGATAGTCCCCAAGTGATATTTAGAAAATGGTTCTACAGGAAAACTCTGGGACAGGTTTGAACGTTCTAACCTGTTTGATTCGGGTATGAATCAAATCCAGCTCGTTGCTCAAGCACAGTTGATTGGCTTTTTTCTATTTTTTAGCCACAGTGCCTTAGTCTTCCTTAAAAGATGTTTCCAATAGAATTTAGCAGTTTGCTGAAAGTTTTTATCCAAGTCGGAATAAAAAATGAGCTCGCAACAGGTTTTTTGTCAGATGTGACAAACTCCTGTAAAATTCTTTCTGTTTTTCTTTTGCAGCAAACTGCTGCTTGTTGTCTAGTGACATGACTTAACGTTTTTTTTACGCGGCCCCGGGGCCGCGTATATACTATATCTAGAATCTGTTTCTCCTATGTAATTTTGGGTAGGTCAAATTTCTAGTGGTGATTAACAGTAGAAAGGCAGGTACCTCCCGATTTCTATCTTCCTTCATATTCTGTGTCTTTCAAGCACACATGACACATGTAGCAAGTAACTTTCAAAACGGAGTTGTAATAAAAGATACCTAGCGAGAAATCTATCCACTGCCGTTTAGATTCACGAACAGACTGCTCAACCATTTGAACTAACCGTCCGCTGATATTACTAGCTTTTAAACGCATTAAGAAAGTTTCACAGAACTACATTGTATATATAAGACATATATACAGCTGATATAATGCAAACTTCATAACATTTTTCATCAGATTTATGGTTTCAATTTCCAAAACCTACATACAATCCATGCATGATAAATTCCTCTATTTTAATATCATTTGCTCTCTCTGAAGTTTTACGCAGTTCTATTATCTGTCAACGAATGCACAAATATTCTTACATCAGCAGCAGCTGTCACCTCATTCTTCGTGGTCTCATAGTGTAATGGTTAGCACGCTGGGCTTTGAATCCAGTCAACCGAGGACGAATCTCGGTGAGACCGTTTTTTTCAATAAATATTTTTTTCAAAATTTTTTATTTGTTTTTACCTTGAACAATTTTCAGAGTTCGCTAGAAAACCTTTGGAGCGACTCAGCAGCAAATGCCTACAGTCATTATGATGTAAAAATAAGTTTATCCACAATTAATGGCCGCGTTTAATATTTCCCTTGGAATATTGACATTCCTACCTTACATTCTACCACTTCTCACTCAGCAGAAGAGCTTTTTACAATATATATACATTCATACATTTACTTTTACGATCAACGAGAGTTTACTGATTTACATAATAATCTTAGCTTTTAGCTTTTTAAAATTTTCATTCCAACTGAAATTACATCAAAACATAAAAGCCCTGACTAACTAATCTAACATTTTTGTTGCCTCAGTCATGCAAATTAGTTTCCGGTTTAATTATTATTATGTTTGAGCACGAAAACAGTCTATTGGCTTATGCTGCTATAAGCTATACAGCTGTGTATACATAATCATTTCGGTGACTTCATGAACTCTGTTTGGTAAAGTTAATTAAATTCACTTAATAATATATTTTATGTTCGCAAATTCATGTCTAAGCAACATTAAGATTACAAATAAAGCAAATACCAAAATTTTCTACGTTGCGAACCAAGTTTCATAGTTTTTGTATGTATAATTATGATACAATTTTCTGCATTTGACAGTAGGATTTTAAACTTACGGTTTGAAACTATTTTGAAACTTTAAAAAATCAGAAAAAGGTCAAAGTTCAAAAGGACAGGGACAAAATATCAAGAAAGACTAAGTGCACAAAGAAAACGACACAAGATAACAAGCACAAAGCAGAAGAGAACAAGGACAAAGTCCTGCGTATATAACAACGGCAAGGCTTGAACAAGGGTATCGAGAAAAGTATAGTTCAATAAAAGACAGCGTACCGACCAGACAACATAACATAAGTGCACAAAGCCAAAGACACAGTGCAAAACCACAAGGACAAACTACAACAGGACAAGAATAAAGCGCAATGACACCAGCAAAGCGTGAAGGAACAGGGAGAGAGCGTACAAATCGACAAAAGGGAAGATCAACCAATTGTCACTAATGCCAAAAGCACAACTACAAACAACAAGAGCGAACTAGTACGTTTTAATAATCTTGGAGTCGCAATCGTCACGAAGCCAGAATTTCACTGATGTGGACATTTTTTCTGCCCCAAGTCTTTTGTGTCTGCTTTCTGATGGATTAAGATAAAACGCAGAGTTTCGAAATCAGATTTCCAAACTTCTTGCCTCTTTTCAGAAGTATTTATCACGCTTGGGTGACAGTTTCTTTCCAGACTTTAACAACAAAATACAATAGCCATTCCCTTTTTGCTTTCATTGTTAAACTGACTTTTAAATTTATGGACGGTCTTGGTTCTGAAAATCTCATTAAGATTCTGCTTTCTGGGTCACAAAAATTGACGCATTTCTAGAAAAAAATCATTTATTTTAGTGCTGTAGCTTTGACTACCCAATTGAAAAAGTGGAATACGCAACTATACACACACACACACACACACTTTTTTTTTTTTTTTTTTTTTTTTTTTTTGACACACACACACACATATATATATATATATATATATATATATATATATATATATATATATATATATATATATATATATATATATATATATATATATATATATATATATATATATATATATATATATATATATATATATATATATATATATACATGTGTGTATATATAAAGTAAAAACAGTAAAAACAGACTAATCAAAATAACTAGATATTAACTGACAGACCATTTGCAGTGACTGAAATGTTTTGTTTTCTAGTAGAAAACTGAATAAGATTTTTGTTTTACGTTTAATATCCGTAAATTTCTTATTTAGAATATGGATTTATGTTTTTCTTTTATCGGCTGTAAATTTTTCGTCCCAGCAGGTATACCTAATAGCCCGATTTTTTCCCAACTTTTCCAATACAGTTTTTTAAACCATCTCCGATGTTCATAGCTTTTTACAGCTGCTATTTGCTCTTCCAAATTGCTTCTTTGTGTCAACTTTCGTTTTTATTGATGCTATTCTATTTTATTATTGAGCTATGTCATTTGACGCAACTTTAACATATATGACGTATGTAACTATTGCGATTGCGAACTATTTAACAAACTATTTATTTTACAAACTATTTTATATGACATGAGTAATGATAGCAATAAGTATTAAAATTTATGTTGTTAGTGCTTTATCATAAATTGTAAATTATCCTTCTTTTTATTATGTTTTTTTAGTTCTTTATCATTGAAAACTGTAGTAATGCTAAAACTTTGCGTTTAGAACGTTAGGTTTTCCGCGAAGAGGGCATTTTTTGGTAGCGACAGCAATTGTATTGTTATTTGCTTTACGTCGTAGTTCCATATTTGCAGTTTCTTTTTTTTCAGACTGATAACTCTAAGACTATAATCTTATTAACCTACACCAAAATATGCCCAGAGCAATTATTTGGTGTAAAATTCCAATGCTAAGACTGGCGTTGGCTACAACTGCAGCCATTTTGTTCTTACTTTACTATATGTAATTGCTCTGAAAAATGCTTTAAAAATAACCTCAAGTAAGAAACTGCGATTCCGGAACTACTATGTACTTTAATTCAAATCTTGTTCCGTTTAGGACAAGCACCTTAGTTTGATATATTACTGACATTGATAACTCAGCTGTAATTCGTATTCATTATTCCCGATGCCATTAAATAGCTATGATCATTAACTTGATCCTTGTTAGTTAATTAATTAACTGACCATAATTAACTACTTAATTGCTACTTAATTATCATTTAATTAAGTAATCAACATTACAATGATCAAATGAATTTCGGGTTCTCGCAAACGAGCCAGCGTAATTCGAATAATCGCGGATCATTTTCCCCCCAAACTCGAGTGAAGGGTTGGCGCCGTCAATTTTCAGCCCGAAAAGCCTGGTCTGTTGATGTACCCCCGAAACTTTCGGGGGGCCGCCCGGGTCACGTGAGCGCCGAGCCCGAATTAGTGTCTTCGGTGGAAGAAGAAATAGGGGGGCGCAGTGTTCATACCAGTGTAGATTTGCCCCCCTGCCGGCTAATACACCATCGCAACCAAAGCCCCCTGTTTAGCAGTTTAACCTCCATACGGTAGGTTGTCGGAGGACGAGATTAAAGTGGTGGACGGCACCAAATCGGCTTAACTGAGAATGCGCTTAAACAAGAGTACTCAATGGTGTCTCATTCTATATATAAGAGCGTATCAGAGTATCTCTTTAAAAAGTGAGGCACCATTATTTACCCCTCTTATGTGTTTTACCCCCAAAGCATTTTCTCTCGCAGCCAAAAAAATTCTTTTTTTTTAAATTAACCTTCCCTGAAACTAATAAAACACCATATGTGTAAAAAATACACCCAGACACACTACCCCCCACATCTACCATTCTTTATTAACCAACCACCACCCATCCGCCACCCACCACACAGACATAAAAAAATAAAAAAAAAAAACACAAAACATATAATCGACTCCCCGCTTGTGAAGTACATGTAATGTTCTGACGCACAAGTTTTTGCCACAAATAAGAAAAATAAAAAATGAAGGTTCGTTTTTCTTTTGATTTCAAAATAAGTGTCTGAATTTTTCACAATTTATCATTAATGCTTAAAGTACTTCACCGTTTACGCACAATTTCACAGTTCAAACAAGCATTACTCCACAACCACTCAAGCAATTTGCACTAAATTTTGTGTGCATAAACTAGAGCATATGTACTTTTACTTTGTGTAAAGTATCTAAACAAAAAGTTTTTTATATGAAATATGACGAAATTATCGAATGTGAATAGGTTTTCAAAACGTCATTTTTCCGACTTTGCGACTTCGCTGTTAACTGTATGCTACATCAATTTTTCTGAAACTTGGCAAAAATATTTGCGTTAAAACATATTTTTAGAATATTTAAAGAACAATGACCTATCTTTCACTGAAAAAGTTTTATAGTCTCGCAAAATCGACTGCTTTCGCGACACTACCCCCTTAAATAACTTCAGCTCAGGCTTACATTTAATGAACTGGTTTAAACTTTTGCAGTTAAGCTGTGGTGCAGTCCACCGTAAAACCTAATCCATACGTGTCTGTTTTCAAGTCCAAAAGAGCTTGTATGTAGTGCACAAAACGTTGCAAATTAGAGTCATTGTTTTTGCAAAGTTCTTGATTCTCTCTACTGTTGTTTCACACGTACAAAATCAGTCTCGGCAAAATAGTTTGTTTTGTACAGCAGTTATCCAACATTATGTTTTCGAACAAATGGACACCTTTCCAGACCAGACAAACCGGTCTGCTTGCACTGCTTTAAGTTATTGCATCTATTTAGCTATCGAACGCAAATTTTCATGCGCTATTTTCACATTCTTTGTCTGAGCTGACTAGACTACTAGATTAGTATGTCATAATACCTAAGTATATACATTTGACCAAGACTAAAGTACAAAATATCTCTGTGGAAGTATTCTATGCTCTTGGTAGATGTAAAGTGGATAAATGTGACAGTAAACATGCAGTTATGTACTTTTGGTCCTACTTACATATGAACGGAATTGCTAACACGTGACACGTTAGTATTCATGCCAATATATCAATGACTGTATACACGTAGGCTTTTTTGTTTTAAGGTAGTTTGAATTGTATGCAGCCGGTTACCTTCCCTCATAGGAAGATTTTCAAGTATTTGTCCGACAAATTAGGGCTGCTCTGAAAACCGGTTTCCTTAGCTTAAATATGAGATACCTGACTTTCAAGGGGGGCATGACAGAATTTTTACTTACTACCCCATCTACAAGCTAAAAATGTGTATAGGTATCACAATTTAGTGAATACTCGTCATTCTACAAACTGTTCAACTCCGATTTTCAATTTCTTTTGTGCTTTTTTGATTTGATTTTCGTTTGAAAAATTGACCCTCGTTTTTTAAAGGGTTCTTAGCTTGCGTGACTTGTATTAGGGCCTATAATTCGACTGTTTTTCTTTCTGTTTGCTAGCTTGTCGCCATGAAGTTGAATGCTGAGTATTTAGGCTGTTTTTTAATATTTTCCTGGAATCAGTGTCACGTTTTTGTACTTTGAATGGTAACATAAAGCGGCGTTTGCGCACTTTAAGCATGACATTAACATCAGTTCGAAATTTAGAACGTGTACTGTTGACTAAATTATTAAAAAGCCAAACTAAAAAAGAGTTTGTTTTGAAGTTATTTCTTTCAATTTTGAACTGGTGGCAAAACATTATAAACTAGTAAATGCTGATCAATCTTTTAACATGAAGCTTTTGGCTAAACTTTCTGTAATATTGGACCCCTTCCCCCAAAAAACCACTGAGCTGTACAGCTGAACACCGCAATTGTAGTGCTGTGAAACTATTTTCGGTTTTTTACCATTTTGACGAGAGTTTTTGTTATCATTATTCTATTATTTTATTTGTTTGTTTGTCTTCGGATGTCGACCAACAAGAAAGCCACCTTTTATTTGGAGCAGAGCTCGAGCTATCATTCGTCGTCCAGCTGGGTCTCTTCGAGCACGCTCGAGCAGTCCAGTAATCTGGGCCATTCGTCGAGTAATCTCGAGCGGGGCTCTGCCAAGTCCGCCTCCTCTGGTTGGCTCAATGCTATTCAGCTTAAGCAACCAGAGTTTTTGAAAAAGTATGTTTTTCTGCTGTAAATGAGAGGCCAGAAATGACGAGCGCATCTGCCTACGCTGCTGTTGTAAATGAGAAATAAGGCCCACGACACCTGGGGCTGTGGTGTAGTGGTTAGCATTCTGGATATCGACGCAAGCGGATTGTTTCAGACTATGTTTATGTATATTGATGAAAATATTGATAGGTGTAATATTGACTTATCAATCGGTAATATTGATCAAGAAAATGATAATGAAAAACAATTGGGTATTAACTATAACTATTTTACATAATAAATCATTTTTACAAAGCAAGCATTTTCTATGTTTCTAAAGTCTTCCTTAGCTACAAATGGTTTTATGAGAGCTAATATTTAAATGGAGACTACTGTGAGAGCCTTTACTAACTTTATATAACCTTGGATGTTATAAAAAAAGTACTAAATATGTAATATGAAATACAGATTTTTATGGCAGTAATTTTTTCTAATCATCCAATGTATATAAATCTCCTGTTCTGTGAGTCTAAGCTTTTTTCAGTACCGTCCATAATATGATTATAATCACCAACTTGGGCTCATTTTCTGACTATGCCATTGTGCCCGAGCTCCGTCTTAAAAATCTGCTCAATAGGACTTACATACATATATGCCCAGCATATAAAAGCATAAGCAGACAGCGCAACAACCTAGGCAAATCAAGAAATGGTTGTGACAGTATAAGTTGAATGGTTCAAACGCACGCAAGCAAGGAAAAATGCTTTAGCTCGTTTGCCAGAATAGCCAGTTCTGGCCAAGGTATATAAGTTGCCGCTGAGAAGTAGTCTGTCAACTGAAAGGCCGGCCCTGTTCGTCAGATGGCCGATATGCCACTGTACTTTTCCAGGCCTGTATTTCCCCAGTAATTTTGACCTCATTATATATCTTTGTGTCTTTTCTGCTGCGCACACACACACTCAGATCGTGTGTTTTATTCTGCCGCACACACTCCGACCGTGTCCAAGTGTGCGTGTGTGCGTTTGCTAAGTTTTCCAAGCACTGCTTGCTATACTCGGCTCGTGAGATTTCCCCACTGGCTGACTACCTAACATATCTACCTACCTACTTGATCTAAAGTCCGTCTCGGCCACATATGCATATGCATCGCAGCCTTAGGCGCTACAGAAGCGCTATGTAAGTTTACTATAACTTCTATTTTCTATTTTGTTTTTGTGTATTGTGTTTATTTTTATATGTGTGAATGAATAGCACTTTTGCATGGTAAATTGGTCCCTGTTTTTTTGTTTTGTTCTTTGCTTGACTATGTGTAGTTTTCTTTCAATTTGTATTATTTATATACTCCAAATGACCATTTCATTTTACTCCTATATGCTGATGCTTAATTTTTGATTGGCTCTAGTTGTAAAATAAAAATTGTACTGCGGTTGACACCGGGGAGGTGGGATGTAGCGGTATTAGCATTCTTGAAGTTGACGCAAGCGGCTGGGTTCTATTTTCGGCGCCTTCATGCCGTTATTTTAAAATTCAAAATGGTGTATCCGTATGTAGTACCCTTTTGTTCAACACTTACAAGGTTGTAGTAACCAATTTAAGCAAGTTTCTTTGTATCGATTTTTTTTATTTTTTTAAGATTCAATAGTCGACGCTAGATACTAAGTAGGGTTACAAAACAGTAGCTTACACAGTACATTTTAACTGTTGAAAATATTTTTTGGTCCATTAATGGTCACTTTTTTAGTACTCTACTCGTAAAAAAGCCTTAAAAAAGCATTCGTGAATTGAATATGAAAGTCTAAAAAGTATCTGTATGCATCTAAAAAATATCGTTGCCATCACCTTAAAATTGTATGACATTTGTCAGGCGTAAATGAGGCTCGTATTTTCTGATGTACGATTGATTTATTTTCTCTAAATCATGACGTAATCAGTAATCTATCGACACATACTTAGTCGTTTATAGGGCAACAAAATTACAAAAAAATCACCCACCCATATTGCATAAATATATCAGGTGACCTGACTTTCTCTATAATTTTGCCGAATGAACAGCTTAAAGTAAAGATCGACCTCGAGCATTTTGCCAATTAAAATTGTAGCCACAGATTAGACTGAGTAATTTAGTCTTTGTCTCCTTCCCCAGGGGTAGTTGTGTTGGAAGAAAGAGGAGGCCCCAATTTAGAAAGAATGAAAGAAATGGAGGCGCCGGGAATCGAACCTGGGTCGACTGCTTCGAAGTCAAGCATGCTAACCACTACACCACAGCCCCCGAGTCTTATAGGCCCTAATTCTCATTCACAACAGTTGCACCAAGCTCCAAATTTCACAATTGTAGGAATTGTAAATGCAAAATCAGATGATTCGTATTGAAAATATGTAAATAAATTCATAACGAATCACCTGATTTCGCTCTTACAATTGAGACACCTGTAAGATTGGTAATTTGATTCAACCACCCACAAGCACGCGAAAGTAACCTATACCTATTATCCAGGAAAACTTGTGAAAAAATCACACATCATCACAATCATCACACATCACAAAAAATTGTGAAAAAATCACACATCATCACACATAAAAACTATATCGGGTTGCGTCATTTTTTCACATTTTTTCCAATTGAATGAACCTTACGTTTACCGTTCTCATTGCATGCTTGCTTATCTATATACTTTAACTAGCTTAAATTCAGTCGTTGAAAGCTTGATTTCATGTTAACCTTACTTTCCGCGTCGGTAATTTTTCCCGAAAAGTGTTATGCAACTTTTAAGCCCGGGTAGCTTCGAATATACTCTATCTGTAAGCAGGGCTATCTGAAGCGAAAGTAATCATTCCCACACTGTAATCACTTTCGAAGGTACTGAAGTGCTGTCTAATGCGTTCGGGCTGGCTTCTAGAATTCCGTGTTGCCTTTGGAAAAAGCTGTGACCACTCCATTTGCCTTTTAGCACTCCCGCCACAAGCCTGTTCTTGTCTCTGACGCTTGCGCCACCTCCCATGTTACTTTGACAAGCATCGGGAGCATTTGGGCAAGGATGGTGTTTGTATTGATTTGCAAAGTTGCTTACCCAGGCCGCCCAAACTTTGCTTAACGTCCTGTTTCTCCCAAGGTCCTTTTCAAAGCAACCGCTTGTTCTGTTTCCCTCGCCCTTCAGCCAAATGACACTGTGTTGTCAATTGGGTCAGTGGTATAAAGCTCAATTTTTGGGTAGAACATGCATCTTTTTTTGGTACATGTTGAAAAATTTAGGAATGACTTTTTGGAAAATCAGAGAATAGCTAATTTCGAACGTTTAAAAGTTTCTAAATTGTTTTGTATTTATCTTCTTTTTCATTTTCTAATATTTTTATACACTCGAAACTATATTTGAAAATCGGTTTTTTATATGTACAGTAGCAACTATATGTGACCCAGTTTCAATATTTAAACCTTTAAGTTAACCAAGAGTATATACATATTTAATTATAGAAGAAGAGTGAGACATTATCTTTTCTTCCTGTGTTACAGCGCAGGCAGATGCGCTCGTCCTTACCTGTTTAAGTTTTGTTAAACAGGTAGACGGCCAGTCAAAAGCGAGCTGCTGTGCACATGCTACAATCAGCACTCAGACGGCGTCTGCAATGGCTGCTTGAATTTTGATTGAAACACGTGCACAAGCTTCTGGCCAATCAGAAAAGCAGCTCGACTCTGATTTGCTGTGCTTAACAGCTTAACAGCTTAATGTGCTTAACAAAATTTAAACAGGTATGTAGGCCAGAAACTACGAGCGCATCTGTCTACGCTATAAAACAGGCAGGAACGAGAGTATCTTACTCTTTTGCTATTAGAGTGAACTGTTATTATTTGATTCTTGGTTAAACTAAAACATTGTTTTTCATTGAATAGCTTTTTGCGACACTCAAATTTCCATGCGTTGCAATTATTTCTATGTTAATACTGTAAAAGCGTTAACCACCTGAGATTTATTCAACTGACCCTAAAGGCTCATTGTTACGACATTGTTGATTTAATGGAGTAATGAAACCGTTTCTGACACCTTCTGATAGACCTAATACTCGTTTTCTCAAATCGTAAGTCAGCATTTTTGCTAGGTTTGTGTTGTATGAGTACATAGTATGGTCATTTCTGTAAAGGATCCCATTTTAGTTTCATCAAAATTTTCTGCTTATGCTAACAAATAGGGTATTTCCCCAATTTGTTAGTACATGAGAAACAAAAGTTTTCACAGATTTTCGACTTTCGAGTTAACAGCTTGCGAATACCACATATGAAATCTTAGGCTCATTCTATTAGTTTTGGTTCGTTTAACATTATTTTCATTTCCAAAATTATCGTTTCCTCTATAAGATTTGACTTTTTCTATGATTTTTGTTTCTAAGATCAAAAAATTGCCATTGATTTTTTTCTGTTAAATTAGTATATAACCTTTAATTCTTGCGTCTTGTATTTCGTGATTAGTTATTATTTTACTGCAATACATACACGCCCAAAATTGTTGCTCTACGGCCAAGTTTTCAGAACCCTCCCCCCTTAATCGACCAAAATTTTATATTAGCAAACTGATAAACTGCATAAACAATGTACATAGCTCAACAAAAATTTGCCATTTTGACCTTTCGCTCACATTTTTGTGACTTTTCGCCCTAGACCCTCAAGTTTAAAAGTTCTCTTTCCTTTCCATGACTTCCTTATACATTTGTGTGTACCCGTATATACGTCAGTATGCTCATTAGAATTAGCTGTGCAACGTCAAACTTAGAAAAAGTGTAATAAGATTTGATCATACATGGTGTGAACTATATTAGTCACGAAATCTGCCAAATATTGTAACGGGTGACTGATTAAGACTTTTGTTGACTTCTGAAATACAAGAAATTTTGATGGCAGGTCACACGACCACTGGGCTGACTTGGCTGAGGCTTTTATTAAGTGTGCCTAAGCCGGTCGTAATTGGTGTTATCTGGTTTACCTCCGTATTCGGAAGAACTTGTCCGTAAGCTTAGTAGAAACTACATGGAAGTTTTAAGCAAACGCATGCATAGGTTTTACAGAATTGCGTTGCGTTTCTTTCCCAGTTCGCATATCCACACCCATAGGCTTGAGGATTTCCCGATTTTGTAAAACCGTGTAACCGTCCAAATGCTGATACGAACAAGGACGTCGGTATTACATGTATATACGCATGTATGTATGTATGTATGTATGTATGTATGTATGTAATCTTCTACGTATACAGTATTCTTCAAAGTTTTCTTGTGAAACTTACTGTTAAATTGTTTATCAGTACCGATAATAGATATACTGTATATTCCTTTGTTTGAGTGTTATTGTATAAGAATCTACAAGTTTGGTTTGTGCTTGGGATACTATGACTAGCATTGTATTAGTGCTCTTGAACTTGTTTAAGAATTTAAGAGCCTGAACCTGAACGTATTGTTATTAGAGCTGTAGTAACATATGTATAAGTATGTACATATAGTGTAAGTGTAATTATATATTAAACTTCGGAAATAAGTTTTGATGCTACTTGTGTTGATGCAACATCATTTATGACTGCCCCTTTTTTTATTATTTACAGAGTATACTTATTTCAGCTCAATCGTGAGTAACATTCTTCTGGTACAAGCCAGAGCATTACACTTTAATATTAACTAAAGTCTGACAAAAAAGCTGCACCACTTACTTATTTTAGTGGCATGACTTCTGCGAGTACTTGCTCAGTACTTCTTCTATATAGAGTGAGACGCTATTATGTACTCTTGCTATTAGTAATTATAGTCTATTATTGGTGATAGTCAAACTCTATTCTTTCGTAACGAAATCACATGTTTCATTTTCTCAAGTCGTGCAACTATTTTTGTCAGACTTCACATAATTAAATTTGGATTTATTGATTAAATTGTATGAAATTTCAATTATATATATATAATGATCAGTTTTGTTTCAGACACGGCGAAGACCAGATCGTGACTCCGTTTGCTCAAATCCTGGCCAGTCTCCGCAACGTTCGGAACAACTTCATTTCACTCAATAACCCCACCCTTTCCGCCCAACAGCAGCAGCAGCAAAACAAGTGCGCACTGGCTTTGTTATTTAAGTCTGAGGTTTAGGAAAGGAGCTCAAAAGGTACATATGTACCTAGAGTTGTTTTAATATGACAATATGACAATTTAAGTTTAGTTTCGATACAGTTACAGTATACAGCCCCTTATTTACTTTAGTCTTGATAACAGCAAGAGTACATAATAGCAAGAGTACATAATAGGAAGAGTATGACACTCTTCCTATTATGCCTACGGGCGTGCGTCCAATGCGCAGCGCGAAATAGCCCGTTTATGCGTTTATGTACGGTTTTGAGGGGGGGGTACCCCCCCCTCAACTGAAGACCCCGTGCTAACCTGCGGGGGGGGGGTACCCCCCCCCCTCAACTCAGCACCCCGTCTTCAGTTGAGGGGGGGGTACCCCCCCTCATTTCAAGACACTGACAAGGACTTTTGTTGATGTGCTGAACTGAGGGGGACCCCCCTCAACTGAAGACGGGGTACTGAACTGAGGGGGGGGTAGCGCAAAGACTTTGTCAGTGTCTTGAAATGAGGGGGGGGTACCCCCCCCCCCTGAACTGAAGACGGGGTGCTGAGTGGAGGGGGGGGTACCCCCCCCTCAGTTGAGCACGGGGTATCGAACTGAGTAGGGGGTACCCCCCCCTCAGTTGAGTACGGGGTCTTCAGTTGAGGGGGGGGTACCCCCCCCCTCAAAACCGTACATAAAAGGCCTATTTCGCGCTGCGCATTGGACGCGCGCTGCTAGGCATAATAGGAAGAGTGTCATACTCTTCCTATTATGTACTCTTGATAATAGGAAGAGTATGACACTCTTCCTATTATGTACTGTTGATAACAGTCATAGTACAGTAGCTGTGGAGTTCAAAAAATAGTGTTGTAATAGTATAACAATTTAGTTTCGTTTTGATACCGACATGGTATAGCAGCCAAATTTCACCCTTGCTTGTCATCAAAACTTTCGCGCCAAATTTCCTCAGCCTTGCATCATTTCTAACGTTTACACCGGGTTTACACGAAGCAATATTCACGCCAATTTCCACGCAATTTTTTCACGCAATTTTCAAGCAACTTCAGTTTCGTGAAAATTGCTTCGTGTAAACAAACAAATTTTGAAGCAATTTTCACGCAATTTTCAAGCAATTTTCGCGCAACTAAAATTTAGCAGGCGATCTCTGCGCGACTGCCACAAGCAATTTTCACGCAACTACCAATCAAATTTCGGCTGGTAGTCAAGTGGATAGCTGACACCACAGTTCGGTGTAACACCAAATACATACATACATTCCAATCCAATGCCCCTGTTTTTTACTAACGCACACGCACCTACAAGGGCGTAGCCAGGCGGGAATGGGGCAAATTCCCTTCTCCCCCCTACTTTTTTCCGACTGAAATTTTACACAAGGGTTCTCTTTTGGTTTTTATGGTCCGGGGCAGAAAAACTATCCAATATGCGTCCAACTGATTGACGACGACTTGAAAATTAAAAAATAGTTTTTTAAAAAATAAGCAAAATTTGAGCCTACAAGTTTGAGCGGGCGTTCAAAATACAGTATTTTTATTGTTAGTTGCGTGAAAATTGCGTGGAAGCCTGGTTGCGTGAAAGTTGCTTCGTATAAACCGGCTTTTTGTGTTTAGACCCCGTCGCAAAGTGAGCGGTGCGGTGTCGTCTGGTGCTGTGCCGAGCTGCAATGCGAGTCAGTCTCCGGTCCTGAATGGGGAGGAAGCCAACCGGCTCGCCACCGAGACCCTGGAGGAACTAGACTGGTGTCTGGAACAGCTGGAGACCATTCAGACACACAGATCAGTCTCCCATATGGCCACCGCTAAGGTACGCCACAGACGTTAGACTCGGTCTAAAACATTCTTGAAATAGAACATTGTAATGAAAATTCTATGTAGACCAATTTCTTCTTTTCTTCTTTCTTAGACCAATTCTTGGTCTAAGCTACATACACGCGCTTTGTGAATCCCAGCCAATAGACACAAACACAATGACCGCGAGTCACAAAAGGTGCTTAACTTTAGACTCGATCGAAAACGTTCTTTTCGATTAAAATAGAACATCGTAATGAAAAGATCTATGTGTATTTCATGCAATCACGTGTACGACATATACTGGGTCTAAATTAAAGGTGCTTGCTTTGTGAATCCCAGCCAATAGAGTCAGTTGCTAAAAAATAGGCGAACACTTAGGCTGGTAGTTCCAGTATCGCAGTTTACCTTTTTTAAAACAGATTTACAAATCATATATAGGTAGCTAAAGTTACTACGTTTTATTAAACTAAACCTAAGAGTTGAGTGTTTTTTATTTGGTGCAAGATTTCAATGTCGAGACTAGCTATGTACATACCATGTCGACTTGCTAATTCTGATTCTATAAGTAGTTAAAAATGATGGTATACAATTTTGGGTCATGTTTCGAAATATTGCAACCGTTTCAATTCTTCGTCACTGACTTCTCGGAAACAGAACTTTAAAAAACCGCTTATGGGAAAAACTGCAATTCCGGAACTACTATAATAAGCCGTATTCATAACTAGTCGGTATGTTAATTGTCCCTATCATTAACCTGTGAAAATGAGCAATTTTTTTCATGAATAAAGTTGAGTCAATTTCAGTTTGTATGAAAAAAATTGCATAAAACTATTTTGTCAATGTTTCATATTAGCTTACGGGCCGATTGTTATTGTGAAGTAAAATAGGTCCCAGTACTCAGGGCGATTTATGACAGCTCAGAATCGGCCCTGTAGCTCAACGGTAGAGCGCTGGTTTCAACCGTACATGTGTTCGTTGGGTCGGATTATTATTTCTGAAATACCTAAAATGTTATTTCTGTGAGACTGCCCCTGTATATCTGAGACAAGCCCTGATTTCGTATTTATATATAGGTACGGTGGACTGCACCAAATCAGATTAACTTAAGTCTGAGCTGGAGCTAATCTCCAGTTAAATCGATTTAGTTTAATCTCAGCTAAATCGCAGCTAAACTCCAGTTATCAACTAAAACTTAGGCGCCAACTGCGCCTATGTTGTTGTTGTTGTTGTTGTTGTTGTTGCGCCTGATTAAATTACATACCAGAGTAAAATTAGGTAAATTAACAAATTATTTTATTTGGTTAGTTTGTTTTTTATTAGAATTGAGGGCTGAAATTTAGATGATTCATGTCAAGAAGGGATATCATCACAGGGAAGACTATGACACTTTTTTCTATAATAATCGGTCGGACTCGTTTGATTTCAGGATCAAAAAGAAGACATGTTTATATTTCAGAAAAACACCTTCTTAAATAAGACATCTCTTTTTTGAAAAACGACTCAAAAGTCACTTTTCTTGGCTCCATGTCGGGTCAAAATTATAGAGTACACCTTTTTTTAAAAAAATTCCCACAAGACCCATTTCGGAATGTGTACCACCTATACCTAAACATTTACTAACAGTAACATTACAGTGAGTTGACAAATTTTTAGATCTATGACATGTACCTAATTTCAGTTTCAGTTGGACTCGTTTTTTGTCAAAAAAATAGGTGGATTTTTACCCAGCCTGATATGACATCAACATTAGTGCCATAGAAGCCATTCATTAATTGTTTTGAACTGCGTTATCTAGCTCACAGTAAAAACAATTTCATCCACTCAAACCAAAACTTGTGCGACAACCACATTCGACGTCATATTCTCAATATGCCCTGACAGTTATTTGTGCAATCTTAACAACCGAGTGATACACCGCATAGAATTGAATTCGAAACTAGTTGATTAAATCTGATGAACCACTCAATCGCGGAAGCAAATTAGTTGTTTTTGTCATGTCATTAAACACAACTGGCATCTGGGTTGAAACCTCACCTGCACGATGACAACAACAAAAACATAATCCTTCGTTACTGTGTATGTGTGTCCACAGCAACAATATGCGTCAAGTTTTTTTTTCAATTTACCACCTGTTTGTTTTTAAAAGCAGGTCATTAGCATGAAATAAGTTTTTCAATTTTATCAAAGTTTAGTAAAACGTCATTAATAAGGTACTGTATAAGCCTATAATGTATTATTATGAAAACGCTCATGATGTTAACTTCCTGTTTTTTGAAAAATTCATTTTGAATCATTCCCCCTCTTAGCTGAGATCGTCAACTAATCATTGAAAATGTATAACTAAGCCTCTTATTTTGCATCTGTGTTGTGACGTTCCCTCCTGCAAGCCAGCGATTAGATAACCTAATGAGAATCCAGGCTGCTTATGTATATTATAAATTAGCTTTATCCCTTTTCCTTCTGTTTCTATGTCTTCTATAGAGTGAGACACTATTAT
Organism: Trissonchulus sp. WLG1_4; assembly: GCA_030248245.1. Classification (NCBI taxonomy): domain Eukaryota; kingdom Metazoa; phylum Nematoda; class Enoplea; order Enoplida; family Ironidae; genus Trissonchulus; species Trissonchulus sp. WLG1_4. Next base: position 72,807 of record JASANF010000338.1, read on the forward strand.
GTACTCTTGATACAGCTTATATGCCGAGGCATATTATCCTTGCAGAATTGATTAGTGTCTGCCCGACAACCTTCCTGTAACTCTGTTTTGCTAGAGTCCTCAGTGTTACTGTATTACTGTTATTTTGGCTGTACAGTTCGGTCATGCTTTTCTGGATGGCCTCATGTTATGTTTTTGCTGCCAAATTGCGACGAACATGCGTTATTTTATGCGCCAAGATTATGCACAAGGTCAGTTTGTAATCCAATGCAACCAATCAAATTATAGTGTGGATGGCATTGGACCAGTCTGATTGGCTAAATCCTTATTTCTTATTTTTCTGGTGGTAACTTTAAACCGGGCCTTAATTTTCAGAAGATGAGATTTATTGCAGAAAAATGTTTTTCGGATAGAATACTTTAGTAACAGTTGAATATAGTCATTTGAATACTTGAAGCTGTAATGGACAAAAGTTAGTTGCCGGCCAAGTTGCAACTATTGTTACGTGTGCTAGATGACGTAAACATGCGCTATGCGGTAACCTCATAACCACCTTAAAGATCATGACCAGAATAGTAAGTAACGTAGAGCAGTCGCATAACGGGCGTTCACGAAATCACAAAAAGAGAGCTTATCAGTGCTATACACATCAACTGAAAATGACGAAGGTTGGACATATTTTCACAGAGGAATAAAAAATTGCTGGAGCCATACCCTGCACAAAACTCAAAACAAAACTATTCATGATTTGTACTGTCACCAGGGCCCCATTTTTCGAAAAAAATGTTCTCCGTTTAAGTTCTCCGTTTTTAAAAGCCTGCGTTCAAGTTCTCCGTTTAAATGTTCACCGTTCAAGGCTTTCCGTTTAAATGTTCGCCGTGTATTTAACAGAGAACTTTTAAACTGAACGATTCGAAACGGAGAACTTAAACGGAGAACTTTTTTTCGAAAAAATGGGCCCAGACTGTCACGAAAGTCGCCTCCATGAAAGTATTTTCCTTTTTTAGTTCTGCATTTTTTAGCATTTTTAGCACATTACATAACCCCCCTTCTCCCCCGTTGACAGCAACCCCTTAGCTTGGTGTTTACCATTGTTAGCTTTAAACACACGTACAAGTTTTCTATTAGATTAGTTTTTTACATAATTTTCACCTTTAATGTTTTCCCATTTTTAAGTTTATACGTCATATCATTTGTATGTAATGACATAACAAGCAATTTGTGGCGACATTCTGACTATTACGTAATAGATGTAATACTTCAGTTGTTTTGATGTCACAGATATTATTGCCAAATTTTTTGCCATTAAGTTTTTTATGACGTTTAGTATGATTTTTCTTAAGTATCTTTTTGTGACATATGTTGTAGGTTGACTGCGTTAAGCCTAAATAATTAGATTCATGAAAAGCTGCTGTACGATCTGAGATCAACAAAATTTTTTCAACGCAGATAACGGTTGCACAAAAATTAGCTGCAAAACAATTATCGGCCCCAAGCCACATACATAGCCGCTTCTGATCACAATCACTCCTACGATCAACATAACGAATTACTTTTATGTACAGCTATATCTATGTTTAACACGTAACAGATATCATATTGTCTTTGTGCTATTTACATTGTGTAATCCACCCATCAGGCAGTGTTTGTAATTCTCTACCTTTGCTTTTCCTTTAGTTTTTACATTATGAGTAAACGTCTCTATCCCAAACATCACCCTGAGAAAAACATTGTATTGTATTAATATTCTTAGGATAGTGAACCCTCTATTTACAAGATGTTTATGTTTTGTCAGAGTTTGTTGTTTGCGCATTGAAAGAATTGACACTAATTGTGTTTCCGTATTTTCAATATAGCGGAAACAGCTCGTGACCATTTTTGGTCATCCAAAACCTTCGTAGACATAATAACTTTCCTCTAGCGATACAAGCTACCTGTTTTGTTTGTCCAAAACTGTATATACTAATATATATATATATATATATATAGTATATATATATATATATATATATATATATATATATATATATATATATATATATATATATATATATATATATATATATATATATATATATATATATATATATATATATATATATATATATATATATATATATATATATATATATATATATATATATATATATATATACATATAACAACAGCAAAAACAAAAAACGTTTTTTGTATTCGAAAAATATTTCTTAATCATATTAACACGAACCACTGATAAAAAGCATGATTATTGTGTAACTTGCTTTCTGTTTCAGTGATATAATTATGTGTCTATATGTTGGATTCTTACCTCCTATGTTTTAGGTAATTCTTCTTGTAGGTATAATTTGACCTTTCAACACAATGCATATAACAACATATAATAACAATATTTATCCTCTATAAAACGAGTAAAACATTTGCATATAAAACGAATTATCAGGCATGCATATAATGCGCCGTAGCAGACACAAGCTCTCTTCGCATAATTAATTAATTAATGAAGTAGATCCTGTCTTGAGTGACGTAAATTGATCATTATACATCCGCAAAACTCGCTTGTATATGCAGTAAGTGAGATTCATAACGGCAAACTTTTGTCATAGTCTAAAACGTTCTTTTCAAATGAAACGAAACATCCTACTACATAATTCAATGTGTGTATTTCATTCGATTACGTATTTGTTTGAGGGTCGATTCATACAGCCGTGTGTCAATTCATCTGGCAAAATTACGAAATAATCACGCCACCGATAGTGTACAAGATCATTTACGCGCGATAATTTGGTAATTTTGGCGGTTGAACGGTCATACGGCTGTAAGTATGAATCGACCCTTAGACTGGCTCAAGTTGATCATCTTCTGTGCACATTATAGTCTAAAATGCATCACTAGATTTATTAGTTAGCAATTTATCATTCCGTTCAATATTATTTGTCTGTCCATCGGAAAAATCTAGTTGTTAATTTAGCATCCGCATGACTTACTAACTGTCATTTGTAGCGTTTATAAATCCCATTAATCCAGTCATATTTCTTAAGAAGATTAATGCTCAGACTTCTACAAAAAATTATGACTAACCTGTCAAAAAATCAATACATTTCAGACTAATTGAATTTAAAACTTGGCTCATACTTTTCGCTGTATGTGTCAGGTCATTTTTTATGCGCTATCAAGCGCAAAAAACTGCTGTATACTTAGTCACGCAACAAACTGCTTTTCCTGGTATCGCGCAAACACAATAGATGAGCATTGACAGACCAGAATTGAGGTTTGTGCAGCAGTCATTTATTTAAAATTATGCCTACAAACAAATGATTACGAGCAGGTGTGATTCGAATTAAGGCGCTTAAACAATGTAGATACATCTCAGTATCTCTAATTTATCACAGCCGAATACTTAGCTAGCTTAGGATTTAACTTGCGTAATGGTACTGAACTGAATCACACGATACTGACGCAAGTTTTAGGCCTGACTCCAAGTTTGCTTTCAATTTTTTCCCTCAAGCAAATTCCTTTCACACCTTTCCTCGGAAACGGAAATTCACTCCCTCCCTAAGGCTTCATTTGAAGTACAAAAAAACGTGAATCTACCGGAAAGGTTACTACTTTACTACCTCTATTAGAACATGGGTATAAAAATGCCAGAAACTTGAAAACTGACGTTGTTTGATAAACTTGCGATATATATCTTGATCGTTTTTACCCGACTGATAATGTATTTTCAGGTAAGTTGAAGTAAATTCGTGATACATGCATGTATGTACTTTACAAATTTTTAGCCCAAACTTTAATTCTTAGTATTAACTATAATTTATAATAACGGTTCTTGCATAAAGTTAGGTATGTTTATCAACAAATCTAACACGGTATTATGATGACACACTGAAAACACTTTAAAATGACAAAGCATCAATATTTACGGCTTTCAAATAGCAATTTCCGTAAATGATAGTTTAAAAGACAATAGTCTAGAATTACCCTGGTCAGTAATGTCCCCCTGGTAGCCTAGCACGATACGACCTAACACGTTCGTACTGGCTGGAGCCTTGGGAAAATAAACAAAAAGAAAATCTGTAATTAAAATTCACAAAGGTATCATCTTTCGTTTGACAATTAGCAAGGGTCGTACTTGGAACCCTTATGGGTCGGTGAAGGCTACATCCTTCAAAGTAAACAAACTCCATCACAATATAGCAATTTTCCAAGTATATACCAGCTTCATTATCATTATTTCAAGTTAAACTCAAGTTGAACTTTACTTGAGATCTACTTGAAATTGTTACTTCTACAAATCGTAAACAATGCCTCCTTGCTTGAGCTTAAACTAACTGGTTACTCATACTTCAAGTTTACTTGAAATTTACTTCAACTTCAGTTGTTGGTAAACAATTCTTTTATGGCTCAATCTATGGTAAGTTTGGTTTTATTATCGAGTCTGAGTTGTTTTTTGTTTTAAAAAAATACCCTAAAACTATAGCAAAAATTATGCATTATATACATGCCTGCTTAATTTATTAACGAACCTGATTAACCTTTCTTCAAGTCAAGTACATGTACTTATTAAAAGTCTTAAAAACATCGCAAGCTATTTAATTGTTTTCGAAACAAGTTGAGAAGTAAAAATACAGCTTTATTGTGTTAAAAAATTTCAATTAAGTTTATTGAAGATTTCAATAAATTCAATTAAAATTTTATTATTTATTAAAAGATTTCAATAGGAAGGACCAGCCATTTATGATCTTTCAAACCAAAATATTTCATCATTTTGATCAAAAATGTTGGAAGTAATTAAAAAAAATTCAAGCATTCAAATGCTGCTTTGAAGTAGCTTGGAATTTGGCTTGCAGGTTTTTAAGTAGGCGGCTGTTTCTCATTGAGCCAAATGGTTTTTTTATCATGCGAATTTGCTGAATTTATTTTATACTCACTTGCGTCTCGTTTTTTTACCATCGACTTTTTTCTAACTATATATCTTCGTGTCTGGCTGTTCTCTGGTCAGACATTTTTTCTTTTTTTCCTTTTTTTACAACCAATAATTAAAGTGTCCCAGATTTAGTCAAAACCAGGATTTCCAGAAGTCAACGACAAAAACATTATTAAGCCCGTGAATTCAATAATTTGTTTTTAAGAGCGTTTCTTCATTCCCTGTTCAATTTTGATGTTTTTGTTATGTACTTCATTTTAATCGAAAAGAACGTTCTAGACAGAGTCTAAAGTTATCGCATTTGCTGATCTCTACTAAATGTCACGATAACAGCTACAATTGATTTTCTGCATTGGTTTACAGCCACAGATTTCTAAGGCAGTCTTCCTGATAGGAAATTCATGTGACCTTTAATCATGTGAAATTCATACTTCTAGAATCATCTAGCACAGTTGCAACTTTTCGAACCCTGCTAATTTATTCCCCCAAGAAATCTAATCAGGCTATGCTCAGGTAGATTTTAGTTATGGTTTTGTGTTGCCAAGTAGAGTAGGTATTTCATTTCATATATATATTCAACAATAGCCGAAAAAAAGCAGACAAACCTTTTTTAAGCCTAAAACTTCCTGTTTAGCATGACAGTCACTGTTGAACAGATGGATTTGATAAAATATTTTTTTGTTCCGAATGGTTCATAATATTTACTATTACAAAAACAAACCAGGAAATAGTATCATTTCTTGAAGTTTTTACACCTCCGAGCGTTTCTCGAGAGATAAATATTTTGCCAAAGTATCATGCGGCGATCGAAAAAATTAGTCTCCTACAGTGTGTCATCACAATTTGGTGAAAAAATCTAATTTTTTGTCCAAAACTTTCCTACTGTTTCAGTCAGATGCTACGATTTTCTAAACTCTCTCATCACTTTTACCCGGTGAACCAAATAATTTTCTTGGCATTAGTTTTTAGTCATCTGTTAAACTCGTGTTAACGTATTTTATCAGATCAAAGTGACTGAGACCAAGCTTAGTTATGCGTCTGTTTCAAAATGCACGCTGTTACAGAAGAATTTAGTTAAATTGAACGTCATATTTGCATTTACATAGTCAATTCATTACTCTTCCCAGACTTTAAAAAGTAGCAAATTTAAACTTTATTAAATTAAACGAGTACTAATTAAATTATAAAAACTTCACCTGTCTTCCTAACTAGACCCAAGACATTCGTTTAAGTGTATATATTCCCTTTAGGTGTAAACTTAAATGTTGTTTCCATTAAGTGTTACTTTTTCAACAATTTAGTCTTATTGTTCTTTCCAATTCAGTCGACAAACACGCACAGTTTCGGCACTGACTCGAGTGTTTAATTCACTTTTTCATCATTTTGATTTAAAACCGTTCCAACGAGAACGTAAGGTCAAGTGATAACTTGAATAATCTCACTGTTTTTTTCATCTAATCTTTTTACGTATCTAGTAATTTCATAGTCATAATTTCAAATTCAGTTTCTTTCTTTTAGAAGGCTGATTTTTCAAATGCTAGCTTTTTTATATTCTGCATCTGCCTTATGTATAACCATTTTTCGCGAAAAGGTTGATGGTTAATTTTGGACATTAATGAACATAGAGTTACTTAATTTTTTTTGCAAACAACGTCATCACTGAGTAGAAAGAGTTTAATTGTACTCAGTTAAGCTTGTCGACATAGTTGCTAACAACTAGTTGGCGAGTAGAGCAGCAATCATCTGATCAACGCTGATTGGCTGAATTAGGCAGCTTTCTCAGTTTTTTACTGAAAGTTCAGTGTCTCACTCTTCTTCTATAACGGCTGGGTTGCATAGAATCACATTCTTGTATAGCACTTAATAAATAGTCGACACATGTTGCAGGCATCTGCTTTAAGTTGACTCTTGGGAATTTCAGAGATAACAGTAGTGTTCTCAACCATGAGGTTATGACACTACACAATATTGCTATTTTATAACCTACACACTCGTTATTGTATGTAAAAGAGTGTATAATATGGAAAAGTACGGCACTTTTTCGTAATCATGTATTGTAATGGCTATACTGTAAACATCATAAACCTGCTAACACATTGAATATAACTCACAAACAATCTTATTTTGTTTTAAGACACTTTGTAGTTTTTACAGTTACTTTTTTAAGTCTGCCTACATATAGTACTGTTTAGCTAAGCTATGAAAAATGTCATACTCTTCCGTGTTAAATACTATCGCTAAAAACGTAAGCCTATGTAGTATGAAATTGTTTATTTTTTATTTCAGTTCCAAAAGATGTTGAATAGAGAGCTCAGCCAACTTGAAGAAACGAAATACGGGAATCAGCTGTCGCAGTTCATATTCAATAATTTCATTAGTAAGTACAAAAAGTGTTTTCCGAAAAAAACATGACTGTTTTCTTATTGCTAACGATAAACTTGAGCTTATATAATTGCAAGCGTTATGTCAATTTTATTGTCATGTCACGGATAAAAGTGTCCCCCATAGAATTTGTCCCCCCGGACACTTACATCCTGATAAAAGTGTCAGGGAAGATAAATTTTGGGGGTGCACTTTTATCCGTGACAGTCATTTTAATTTTCTTGAATGAGTTTATTTTAGTAGGACTAAACCGGTCGCACTATGCGGACTTGAATGTTACAGCTGTAAGCTTTATTCAGACTATGTGTATATGTATTTATGTTTTATGTACCTCCTCATAAAAACAATTTTAAACTTCTTAAAAACGTACCTACTAATTAGTTTGATTAATTCATACTTACAGCCGTACATACATATGTCCGTTCAGCCGGCAAAATTACGAAAAAATCACGCCATTTTCTGATCTTATACACTATTAATGACATGATTATTTCGTAATTTTGCCGGCTCATTGGACGTACGGCTGTAAACCCTTAATCGATTTCTATGTTTCTTTCGTTTTTTCAGACAAAGAGCAAGAGTTGGACTTCCCTTTGCTGCAGCTAACAGAGGGGGGCAGCGGTCTGCAAACAGACGACGAATCCGAAGGGGGCGGAGGGAAGGGGGGCAACCCCACCCAAAGCTCCCTCCCCGGGGGGCCCCGTTCCGTGGCAACCCACGTCATTAATCTGAGAAGACGCAAAATTTCTCGCGCACAAGCCGGCTCAAATGTTCCACTTCCAAAATATGGCATCACCACGCCCAAGCAGCAGCAGCTCACTCCGGTTAGTAGAGTAGTGGTTTGGGCGTGTGCCTGCGGGTCCGGAAGTCAAGGATCGATTCCTGGCTGATGATTACATTTTTTTTTAAATTTTCTTTTACAATTTTCAACTAAAAATTTGAAACCTCGACTCATACCGTATATATCACAAATTACTAAAAAAATCTCATCAAACATAACGCTAGATCTTTGTAGCTTGATTTTGTGAATGTTCGTGCTCATAAATATATAATAAATACAGTCAGTTTCAAATGAAAATGCCTCTTGGCGTCCGAATTCCGACGCCAGACGCGTCGGATGACATCATCCGACGCGTCGGATGACATCATCCGACGCGTCGGATGACATCACCCGACGCGTCGGGTGACATCACCCGACGCGTCGGGTGACATCATCCGACGCGTCCCGATTATATCACCCGACGCCAAGCTTGCTGGCCTCGCTAAGAAAAGTTTTGTCATTCGACGCCAACTGAAACTCGATAAAATTTATATGTGAAAATCGAAAAGGAGGGGTCGAGAAACAGGGTTTGAAAACAACTGAGATAAATATGCATTAACAAACACTTTTTTTCTTTTGTTATTTTCAAATTTATATTGGTAACTCAAACAAATAGCAAAGTAATTTCAAATTTGGAAAAAATATGTATCTTTTTGAAATGTTAGTGAAAAAATGTAACCCCTCTTTTAACTAACGAAATGGGGGGGAGTCTGCCAGGTTACATCTTACATAAGACTGTCTGGCTAACTGGCCAGAATAATGTCAGTGTACTTAGTTCTATCTTTTCGTATTTTAAATATATATCAATTTTAAAAAACGTTTTAAATTTATGTAAAATTTTTCGTACCTAAATCCTTTTAATAATGTAATAATAATAAGTTTAATTTAATAATCTCTAGCACACTCTAATGCTCTACTCTTAGTTTTTCACACACCCCCCATGCACTATAAACCTCAGCCCTTTGATATCAAGTTGCAACCCAATGCCAATGTAGACCAAGAATGCTTGGCAAAAGTTTGGCGTCGAATGACATCACCCGACGCGTCGGATGAGGTCATCCGACGCGTCGGATGACATCACCCGACACGTCGGATGACGACATCCGACGCGTCGGATGACCTCATCCGACGCGTCGGAAATTTTGGCGTCGGCCGACGCGTCGGAGGCATTTTCATTTGAAATGGACTGTATGAATAATGCTTGATTTTGTGAATGTTCGTGCTCATAAATATAATAAATATGAATAATAAATACATAAATACAATAAATATGAATATCATAAATATGTTGCACAACTTTGTGTATTGTAATCAGAATAATAAAACTATTTGATAACAAGTATATATACATACATACATATACAATATTGAAAAGACAATTATAAATGATTCATTATGGAACTTTATTATTTCTAATTAGTTTTTTAATAACTTTATTGCTTTCAGTATATGGACAAAGTGAGTCAGTGGGGTGTGGACGTGTTCAAAATCAGCGAGTACACCGTTGGTCGACCCCTTACCGCCATTATGTACACTGTGCTAACGGTAAGCCGCTAATAAAGATAATTCAATGCAATTATAAATATCTGTAAAGTCTAGTTTCTACTTGTCATTGTCCGTATAAGGAACTGACCATAATCCAATGCAGGGCACCAGTTGTCACGAAATCATGATATGTTACATGTTCAAACTTAGCCACCAAAATTTGTTCACCAAATAAATAAATAGATAAATAAATTTTCGCGGACGAAAGGTCACAATAACGGACAAGTAGGTATGTATGAGAAAATATTGTAATAAAAGATAATTGTGAAAAATAATATAAGAACAAGAAAAATATTGTTCAGCTCTAATATAGTAGTACATGGCGTTACGTATCGCATAATTTCCGCCACTTAAAACTTTCCTCTGTGCGTATGAACCACACAAAAAGTCCAACAATGACGGGTCATGTTCTTTGTATCCTTAATTTTTCCCTTTTTGACCTGGCATAGGTATTGCTTGACTCAACGGTATTGTTTTTTGTTTAGGAACGAAGTCTGATGGACTTGTTTGGTCTGACGCCCTCGACAGTGATTCGGTACTTTTGCCACCTGGAGGACCACTACCAGAGCAACCCCTACCACAACGCCATTCACGGAGCTGATGTCGCGCAGTCTGTCCACGTTCTACTTAATTCTCAGCAACTACTTGTACGTCACTCACGCTCGTTATGACAGTCTCGTTAGGTAGTGAAGCCGTATAGTAGCTTAAACGGTAGAGCGCTGGTCTGCAGATTTAAAGATGGGTGGTTCGTTAATTCTCTGAGTGAGACGCTTCGGTGCTGTTACTGTGTAGTGCATGGCAAAAATACAATTCACATCACATGTTGTACCAATATGCATTTTTGATTAGAAGTGCTGTGAGTCGCAATGATTCTTACTACACTGTTGGTCGGTTCTTTGAATCAGATGAGTTTGATTGTAACAGGTTGTATGTAGTAGCTAATTGTTACAACAGTCAGCAATTGACCTAGCAGGGTTAATGGTGACTAGTGCAGGTCCAAAATGGCTAGCAAAAGTCAGTTTTTAGTCATTTATTGCTGTGCTTTCATCGTGTTCAAAACAAAGTGTTCATTGTTTCAGAGCGTGTTCACGGATCTGGAGATCCTAGCGGCAGTTTTTGCGGCAGCTGTGCACGATGTAGACCATCCCGGGGTCACCAATCAGTTTCTCGTCAACTCAGGTATGGCTCTAAAATTGATCTCCAATATTGACCGGATCGTCAAATTTTGCTGTAGCTAAGATACGTAGAGTAAAATTAGAGCAAAAATTTTAAGTGGATAATCGATTTTCTGGCTGATTCACGCTATTTCTGAGAATGCAATTATTGCCAACTTATTTATGTTGTTTACTTTTTCAGAATAATGGGTAGGAAAAAACAACTGATATCCACTGTTGTCAACAGCTGCCATGTATCCAAAATTATACATTTGACTCCGGAATCAAGTGACTCTGACTCCGCTTCGACGGCCTACTCTGTAGAAAGTAATTTTGGTCGGTACTGTAACTTGTGTCCTCCTTTTCAGGCTCCGAGCTGGCCATCCTGTACAATGACGAATCAGTGCTGGAGCAACATCACCTGGCCGTTGCCTTCAAACTCCTCCAAGAGCCGGGTTGCGACATGTTCGCAAACCTGTCCAAAAAACAACGCCTGATGCTGAGACGGATCGTGATCGATATGGTTTTGGCCACGGACATGTCCAAGCACATGAACCTGCTGGCCGACCTTAAGACCACCGTCGAAACCAAAACTGTCTCCGGCTCCGGCGTCTTGTTGCTGGACAACTACACCGATAGGATACAAGTAGGAGACCGCGTTTGTTGCCGACTTGGCTTACGTTAACATGGCGTCAACGCAGGTTGCTTTTTTGCAAAACCGTTGCTACGTATTGAATTAAAAGCCCAGTCTTTTACCGCATTCAATGGACTGGACTTATTTTAGTACAAAGTTTAGTAATGGAAATTGAATTTAAGGAGATAAGTCAGCTGCATATTTTCCAGGTTCCTAAAAATGTTCAATTACATAACCCCAAGCAAGATGAGCTGATTTCAATAAAACTTAGCTTTCACACAGCATTAATTATTGAATTAATCGTAATTAGTTAATTATACAAAACAAATAACCTATTGAAACATATGTTTTTTATTTTGTCTTTTTTCCTTTGCTCATTCTTCTGTACGTCCAATTGGTTCCAGGTGCTACAAAATATAATCCACCTGGCGGATCTGTCCAACCCCACCAAACCCCTGGACATCTACCGGGAATGGAACCGGCGGATAATGGAGGAGTACTGGCGCCAGGGAGACCAGGAGAGGAGGCTCGGGCTAGACGTCTCGCCCATGTGCGATCGCGCCACCACAACCATCGAAAGCTCACAGGTATGGCGCCGAACTATATCTACATATAAAAGGGTCGATTCATACTTACAGCCGTATGACCGTTCAACCGTTTATAAAATCAGATTGTGTCGTGATTTTTTTCATAATCTTATAGGCTAAACGAATGGAAGAAACCTTGCTGTCCGCAATGTACAATTTTTGCACACCATCTTAATGCTTATACTAAAAGGTCGTCGGACATAGCCTAAACACTAACACAAAGATTTCCCGTAAAGGCTAACGAGTAATTCAGCTTGCTTAAATTTTAAAGTAGAGCAAAAAGACTACGTTTTCAAAAGATCTGAACATATTTTTGAGAAATTTAAGTCAGTTTACGACAAAAACATATGCTGTTGTTAGAATTTGTTTATTTTCCCATGTTTTTAAGCAGTCGCTGTAATAACATTTTGTTTCTATTTCAGGTAGGATTCATAGACTTCATAGTGCACCCTCTCTGGGAAACGTGGGCAGACCTAGTGTACCCTGACGCCAAAGAAATGCTAGACAATTTAGAGGAGAATCGAAACTGGTATCAGTCCCGGCTCCCGCCCGACCACCCCGCCACGGCCCCCTCCAAACATCACCACCACCACCATTCTGACGATGACCCCCCCGAAATTGATGAGACGCCCCCCCACCAAGTCAAGACTCTGCTTAGCTCTGAGAGTGCTCAGGTGACCACGTTATGACAGCAAGCGGAGACGTCTGCCTGCAATTTGTCGTAGCCCTGTGTAAAGTATGTAAATTAGGGGGACCCTTTCATTGACTTATAGCAAGAGTACATAATAGTACCATCCTATTCTTGATACTGTTGATAAGAACTAGTAATTACTACACAAGTCAGCTACTAGGTATGTAATCACCAAAAACAGATGTACAGTAGTAATATTAATAAAACAATCAAATGGTCCCCTTTTTGTTTACTTTCTTTTCCTGCCCCGCCCCCCACCCCTTTTGTCGATCCTTTGTCAAGCAGCGTCTCTGCCGTGGCTCCCCCTTCCCTATCCTCTTTATTTCCTTTGATTCAGCTTGTTTCAGTATTCAGAATACAAAAGGGTGTCAGTACCTTAATATAACTTGTCAATCAATATTTAAAGTCGATTTCCAGTTAAAGAAACGTAAAGCTTGAAAATGCAAAAAGTTTTAGCAAACAGGCTGAATCAATTTTTTACCTTCTTTACTGTATAATGCTCAAGTCAAAATAGACCGGTGATGTACCATTAATATATTTCTGTACAGTTCGTCCGATAAAACGTCTATTTTAGATTCAACAATGCAGTTAGGTACATGAAATGGTATGTATTTGATGTTCTATATTAACATATACGCAAATATATTATTTAAAGGTTGGTTCAAGCTTACAGTCCTTTCAAAAGTACAAGTTAATATGCATAATAACATCAGCTGTAAAATTTAGCTTGTTTTCAGAAGTTTGGTACATTACATATGTACCTGAACATAGTGTTTGTGACCGGCCAGAATTTTCGGCCGGCCGGCTCCAATTAGCCGGCCGGCGGCCGGTCAAAATCGGCCAGCCAGCCGGCCGGTTAAAAACACCGGCTAACCAGCCAGATTCAACCGACTGACAAAATTAGGCCGGCATAACAATCCGGCAGGCTAAGTTTATGCCGAAATGACACTCTGGACTGGTTTTATCCAAAAATTCGGCCGTTCCGGCCGGCCGGCTTTAACCGGCCGGCCGAAGTTCTTCGCCGGCCCGGCCGCCGGCCGGCCGGCGGCTTTCGCGGCCGGTCACAAACACTACCTGAACAGACATACGGCTGTAAGTATGAATCTATCTTCAAATTCCCTTTAAAACTACGCCATTGTACAGAATGCCTCAATTCTTTATTTATATTCTTTTCCTTAGATCATAGCAATTTAAAGACATTACCGTCTGATTAAAAATTCAAAATTTCATATTTAATTTTAACTTATGTAACATTTTACCTCGTTTCAAATTTACATTAGATATTCAGCTTAAGCTTATCCTTCAGCTGGTGTCATTTCAGTGTTACTATGTCAGCTTGTGTAGTAAGGTATTTTTGGTATATCGCGTGTCATGTGTACTGTAATTTTCTACCATACTATGACATCGCACTGTAAACGTCAAGTCATACATGGCCGTGTACAAAAAAACACGTGAATTAAATTTTTGACCTCGAAAATGTCATAATCGTCGTTATCAGAATTTGTGCTTAAGTATTTACTTACTTTCTTACTGTGTTTTAGATAGTAAAAAATATTAAAATATGAACAAGACAGCTTTGCAAAAAATATAAACAAGCCCAATGATGACAAATAATGATAGATTAAACGGATTGGATCAAACTTTGTTTGGGCAATGATTCATATCATTTTTTGACGCCACATAATTTGCCACTCCCCTTTATATATTGAAGCACCTCCCACTCAGCAAAAGAAATCCTGCAAATTTACCTCAACTTTTTAATTTTCAAAATCAAACACATTTGAAGCTAATCCGTTTAATCCAATATAGAAGCGAGCATTTGGATGACTTGTGCAACATGTTCTGGCTGAATAGGTATATTACCTTGTTGCGTTGTAGTAGTATGCGCATTGAGCTGTTTGATTGTTGTTCTGTAATGTTCTGTACAACTCTGTTTTGATATTTATTATATTTTGTTCCAAGTAGAATGTTCAGAGATTAATAAAAATAACCCATTGACTTATTAGTTATTGCATCGCGGTAGTGTAGTGACAATTATCACTTATCTTTCCTACCTGCAAAGCTGTGCACAAGCACATACAAATCGAAGAATTCTAAAACTAAACCTGATAGTAACCCTGTGACTTAGCCTAAGCCTAAATTTAAATTTGGGCCTACATTTTTTGGCACTTTTAAAACCGCACAGGCATACGTGCATAGCCTTGCTAGAAGGAAAGTCAGATACAATAGTCATAGAACGACATTGGAATCAGGGTCGATATATACTTGCAGCCGTATATCCATCACACCGGTTAAGGTGGTAGTTGCGTTTTCGAGGTTTTTGTGATTTCTATATAAATTTTGCGCCCACATAACTCAAGCTACAAATGAAGACTTGGCACGAATTTTTAGCACCATTTTCAGAAGAATTTTTTATAGTAAAGGTCAAAATCCCCAGGCATGTCTCTCACTTTTTTCAAAATTTCACCTGTGGACATTTTTAGAGGCTTTTAATTACAGGAAAATATGTTAAATTTTCAAAGCGTTCGGTTTTAAGCTATTTCCTCAGTAAGTTGACTAGTTATCGGAAAAGTGGGGGAGATTCCTGGGGATTTTAAACATGTCACAAACCATACCAACTTTCAGCCCCGACAAGTAATCGTATGATTCAGAGCTGTGGCGCAAACTTTTTTGTAAAAAATCGTACTATTTTGGAAAGGACCTTTCTTTAACCGCTTGTACTCTAAACAAACTCAATGGTCAAGTTTTAATACATGGCACATATTTAGGTAAGATATTGTTCTACTTTATGCAAAGACCGCTTGTAATTTGAATTTGTAAACGCAGAGTTATAGCTTTCCAAAAAACACCTAAAAACGCAATTACCCCCTTAAGCACGAAACATATGTACAGACTTTCTTATACGCACAGAAGTAATTAAACACGAAATCTCTATTAAATAAACTAATTAACGACTGAATTGAACAGTCTCTGCAGAAGTTTTACAATCCATTAGTTTGGAAATGTGGGTTACCGGATCCAAAACCCGTCGCGTCAGTTCACTCACAGCTACAAGGGTTCAGCAGCGGATTAACGCACTGAACTTCTTTCCCAGCTGAGCAAAGGCTAAGTCAAACTAGCATAATGTACCTACCACAGATGGAACCGGGTCGCTAACTGGTGGCCCGGTGACCCGGTTTTAAACAAGCCGTTATTAGATAATAAAAACGCCAAATTGAAACCGGGGAACTGACAATAGCTGAATTTTGTCTGACTTCCGTCCAATACAGCGGCTACAGCCACAGCGATGGCGGCGACTAATTCATACTATATCGCCGGGGCTAATCGCGGCGATAGCGTAATTAGCTATAGCCAATGCGATTCGGATCGCCACGTAGTTATATGTCACTGGCACGGCGACTCATAGCCAGTGGCAACTTTGGAGATTTTACGCGGCGATTTATAGCCAGTGACAATTTTGGCCATTTGAAGACCAAATAATTTCTATTTAGTAGCGAATTTATTTAATTACCAACGTTACGTTAATTAATTTAAGGTCTATAGGGTAGGGAGGCGTGGGGCCTCGACCACCCTACATACATGGTCATCAGTACACACACACATACATACACCATAGGTATACTGGTTTGGTCATTTTATCAGGCAATTCGTTTGGATTTTATCAGTCGATCCCTTCTTTGGTTCGTTATCTCAGTCTATTAATGCCCGGTGACCCGGAGCGAAAAGTGACCCGAACTGACCCGATTCCATCTCTGATACCTACCCCTTTTATAAAGTCTTACTTAAATCATTTGCTTCCTTAGCTAACAATATTAAACGATTAATAATACTGGTAGTTAACACGAATAATTTATTCGAAACAACTACATCGACACAAGGGACATCAAAGATCAAAGTACAGAGTACAGATTGTCAGGATTAAGATTTGTTAGTATATTTTCACAATTCCAATCAATCCGTGAATAAATGAACAATGCGCCGCCGGATTCTGAAAACTGCCGGTTTCTCCCACGTTTTCATCCGTTTAAATTTCACAAACGACGTCAACATTTCTTCTCCGAAACTTCGATTTACTCCATAAAGTCCGTAACGTTTCAGCTGCTAGCGTTTCCGCTTCAGTGCTTGCTTCTATAGAACCTCCGATCTAGGTCAACCCTGATTTAACCCCCGGAATTTAACTCCCTATCACGAATTACTCTCTTCTCCACTGCTGGCGTAATCACAAGCGATTTTGCTGATTCCAGTCGAACTCACAGACGAACCATCGGAGTTCGTCGCATTTTTAGCTGTCAAACTTTTCAGCAATTCCCGATTTGCTGCCAAAGTCGCTTGTTGTTTTTCCGATACCACCGAAGTCCGAATCCTCGCCTTCGTTCGATGCAATCTGCGTGTCTGTTTGTCCGTAAATTTGACGATTTTTCCATGTTTGTTTACGCGTTTGGCAAAAATTGACTGTTTTTCAATTCTAGCGCGCCTCTCCGCTTGTTTCTCCAGGATAGCTGAAACAAAAAACAACGTAAGTGCTTACGTATACGTACCCAACGTTTATAATGGGACTACATTACCCTTGGAGCGAACTTAGTAGTAACAAGAGTACATAATAGCGTTTTACTCTATATAGAAGAAGAGTGAGACACTCTCTAGCCTGCCTGCGTTCTAGCACAAGCAGATGCGCTGGTCGTTTTCAGGCTACATGTTGACATTCTATGCAACATGTGACTGGCCAATCAGAAGCGAGCTTCTATTCTCTGATTGGCAAACGCCTGTGCACGTGCTCCAATCATAAAACGGGATAGATATAAAGGTTAATAACTCATTATTTATTCATAGTCTGTTTGCAAAAACATTAAAAAAGGTTTGCAAATACCTTTGGGGATATTTTGGCAAACTTTCAGCGAAATTGATTGAGAAACTTTGAAGAAATTCAGAAAAGTTTATATCTCAAAAGTTTCTCAATCAATTTCGCTGAAAGTTTGCCAAAATATCCCTAGAGCTATTTACAAACCTTTTTTAATGTTTTTGCAAGCAGACTATGAATAAATAATGAGTTATTAAGCTTTTATCCCTATCTTAATGCTTATCAACGCATCAGCGATTATATACTAAAGTGTGTTACGCACGGAATCTACGCGCTGATTGGCCAGTCACATGTTGCATAGAATGTCAACATGTAGCCTGAAAACGACCAGCGCATCTGCCTGTGCTAGAACACAGGCAGGCTGGAGAGTGTCTCACTCTTCTTCTATATAGAGTGAGACGCTATTATGTACTCTTGGTAGTAAGTAGATTTTTATTCAAACTGCCTTTACGCATTCCTCCGCTAGTGTCCTATTTTTTCTCAGACTCCAGTTCAATACTTTCTAGCTGCATAGCAGTGAAATTTAAAGTTTTCATTTTCAACACAACAGGCAAAATACTGTTTTTGTTCTCCAGAACAACTTACTGTGAACTACACACAGGATACAATAACAGTAAGGATATCCATATACCACAAACGCTCGGATAAATTATCCCATGCTTACATTTTCTGGTACCGTAAGCGGATATCAATTTAGCCGCACGTTTATCCCCGTCCGTTTCTGGTAGAAGATCTATGGTCAGACCCCCGCGAGC
Source organism: Trissonchulus sp. WLG1_4 (assembly GCA_030248245.1). Lineage (NCBI taxonomy): Eukaryota > Metazoa > Nematoda > Enoplea > Enoplida > Ironidae > Trissonchulus > Trissonchulus sp. WLG1_4. The sequence goes on from JASANF010000338.1 coordinate 91,136, forward strand.
CCGCAGCGCATCGTCCACGGCTTTCGTGGCTGCAGCTGCTTTTTTCACTGTCTAAAATAACACAAAAACAGCTAAACCTTCTTACTTTTCGTTCATCCCGTACCGGACTACACGAATTTAATTTAGTTGGACTAGACGGAAACGATGCTAACAATGCCATTCGAAAAAATCCGCGAAAAATAGAGCTAAACTTTCAATTTTAGTACACTACTGTCAAATTACACGGACTAATACACTCTTGTGTTGCAAGTGCATGTCAAAACGTCAAATCCTTTTAGTACCAGGGTTTTTTTTTTAATTTCACCCTGTGCTTTTTTGTGTGCTTTTATAAGAAAGTGTGTGCTTTTTTCAAAATATAACCGAAAAGCTTTTTTTAAGCTTACATTGTTGCTACACAAGCATGGTGCTGTAGTGGAATTGCTATCAAACCATTCTGTTTTTAGTAAAAAACACAAACACTGATTTTATCTAAATCCCATATATATATATATATATATATTTCCCGATTTCCAGAAAAGCAGACGAAAATTGGGTCCCAAAAACTGAGTACTGACGGTCCCAAAAATAAATTTGAGAGGGTGGGCCGAGGTCTGAACTTTACTAAAAACTTGTTGCAGTTTTACGCTTTATTGTTATTGCCAGTCATCGGCGGATCTAGGGGGGGGGGGGCGCGGGGGAGCTCGAGCTGGATAAGCCCCTCTCCATGTTGCTTTAGGGCCTTATAGCCTCCTGTGGACTAGGTAGGCCCCTATCCATGTTGCCTTGAGACCTATTTAAGGGGGTAATTGCGTTTTTAGGTGTTTTTTTGAAAAGCTATAGCTCAGCGTTTACAAATTCAAATCGCAAGCGGTCTTTTGCATGAGGTAGAACAATATCTTTTCTAAATGTATGCCATGCATTGAAATTTAACCTGTGATTTTGTTTTCAGTATAAGCGACTAAAAAAGGTCCTTTCCAAAATATTACAATTTTTTACAAAAAGTTTGCGCCACAGCTTTGAATCATACGATTACCTGTTGGGGCTGAAAGTTGGTAAGGTTTTTGACACGTTTAAAATCCCCAGGCATGTCCCCCACTTTTTTAATAACTAGTCAATTTACTGAGAAAATAGCTGATAAGCAAACGCAGCGAAAATTTAAGATATTTTCTTGTAATTAAAAGCCTCTAAAAATGTCCACAGGTGAAATTTCGAAAAAGTGAGAGACATGCCTGGGGATTTTGACCTTTACAGTATTGTCCCAAAAATTTATGCTCAGGCGTCAATTATAACTTGAGTACTGGTGGCGCAAAGTTTACATAGAAATCACAAAATCCTCGAAAACGCAACTACCACCTTAAGCCCCTATAGCCTTCTGTGGACACTAAGCTACAAAGTCGCAGGGGTCTGGGCTGGGGGCAGCAGCCCCCAGAAAAAATTTCAAGGGGATTTCCCAATTTTTAGACAATTTGGTCAACTGGAGACGTATCAGAAATCTTTTTCGACAGGAAAATTAAAACAAAACAAGGTATATAACGTCACATCAGACAGTGACAAACAGACAGACACAAGTAAATGCAGCATAATATATTCGTGTAGACATAGGCTTTGCCGAAACATAACAACAAGGAATACTAAGCCACAGAGTTGCAAGGGTCTGGGGTGGCAGCCCCCAATAAAAAATTGGAAAATTTTTTTTATTTTTAGGCCAAATTTGGTCAGTTGGAGACGTATCAGAAAATTTTTTCGGCCGGACCGTGAAAATCAAAGGGGGGCCTTGTGTAAAAATTCAGTCGGCTCAAAAATTTGTGTGCTTTTTGGTGTGTGTTTATAAGAAAGTGTGTGCTTTTATAAGAAAATGTAAGCGAAAATACAGTAAAAAACACAAAAAAACCGTGGCTTAGTACGGTGATGTTTCTGAATGCAATCGGAATAAAATAACTTTTTCATGTCAACTCGTTTATGAACAACATTTCCACTTCTAAACTTACACTAAAAAGTTCTACTACGTATATATATATATATTCCAACAAAGTAAAAAGGCGTGACATTGTGTCGTCTCGCGGTCTTTCTGCGGTGCCAACTGCTAGCTGCCAATAACAATGTTAATGTCATTAACACATTTAAACCCTATACAGACAAGGTTTGATATCAAAGTGAACCAAAAAAGATTACTGAAGATTCTATTCCCGTTGGAACTCAATAGAGCCTGTAAGCCTGCCCGCACGTGGCCTTTGGTCAACAGTCAATGGATAGTTATCTAATACTAGATTTCTATTGGTTGTAAATTCTTGCCACGCGCACGTAAAGCCCGGTTCATACTCGTCCTTATTCTTGTCTCTTAATCAATTTATCCTTAAGCAGTTGCAAGAATACTACCAGGCCAGGCCAAATGAGCCAATTTTTTGCACGATAAAATGCGGGGTCAAGTCAAGTTTGTATGCAAAAAAATTGGACAAAACGATTTTGTCCAAGTTGTACAATAGCTGACGAAAAATTATCCTTGAATTTGTCTCTATGTCCTTAAGGACAATTAATATAAACCGGACTTAAGGCTGCTGCTACTTCACCACCCCCCCCCGGATTTCCAGATTCTTACAGAAAAATCCCCCAATATTATAATATTATGTATTAAAATTGAAAAACTGCATCCAAAAAATAAACCAAAAAAATAGCTCCATAGCCAAAAGCCATATAATATACCCTAAATCGTTGACGCAACAGTTGATTCTGGGCAAAGTCGTCACGCCAACGGTCCTGCTGCATGCGTTCTAGTCTCTGCAGGGCTGGTCCGGCTTTCTGAGCCTCAGCTTTATCTGTGGACCCGTGCTCCAGCTTAAACATCGAGTCAGTGGCCAGCTTTTTGGCCTCCTCCTTCCCCGTTGGCTCCACCATGTCTGAGTCGCGACCGCCTTCCCATCGTCTTTCCTGACGCCGACAGCCAGACACCAGTTCATAGTCGAAATTCTGAAACAACACAATGATAACAACGCAAATAGCGCTTAGGGGCGGGGGGGGGATAAAATTTCTGTGTTCTGTGTACGCTCACACGCGACATCTGCCACCGATATTTAGCATTGTATTGGAAATATTAGTACATATCTTTACTACTGATCCCTCAATAAATAAGAGGAAGAAAACAAAATATTATGACAGTCAGCTCATACGTGGAAGAAATCAAACGGATAAAAAATCTGGACGCCTTTGTGAAGCAAGGAGTCGGGCATGACACAAAAATTGGCAGTTCCTTTTCATTTGTGAATGAGAAATGAACATAAAAAGTGTGAAAAAAATATCCATAGCACCTAACTGTTTTCTTACAATTATTTGCACATTGTAGTACTAAGCTAAGACTTAGTGCAGCTTAACAGCTCTGGAGCTATACAAGATCTTGAGCTAAAGCTGACTCACAAAAGCCTCGTCCAAGCTATAAAAGCCAGTAATATGTATATTGGCTTCATTTTGGTAGTACGACCACCAAAAGACTGCTAAATCAGCAAGTATATATAGCAGGCGGGGAAAAAACCGCATTTTCATATTTCGTCATGTAGCTCACAGACTATACGTTTTCACGGGAAACCAAAAAAATCTGTCGTAGGCCTAACCTTGCTCTAAAGGCTGGAACCGGTTTCATTTCGCTATCTCTTACCGTTTGTTGGCGGGAAACCAAAAACTTGCCGGGAAAAAAACCCATTTGGGGAAAAAACCCATGTGGGGGAAAAAACCCACCCCATAAATCACCCGAAAAGTGTGTTAGCGGTAGTTTTTCAACGCTATGGCACGTATTCGGAGTAGTAGAGGCCCCTGATGCCAAAACTATACGCAGATTTGCTATGGGGCCTCAGGTACACAAGTTTGAAAACTGCCCTTCGCAGCCCATTATAAAATTTTGAATTTTCAGATTTGAAAACAAAACATCTTTATTTCGCCTGAAAACGTTGAAAACAACTAGAAAGTTGCGATAACGTTTCAAATGCGTGCAAAATTTGCACTTTGTGGCTGCTTTTTACGCCATCGACGCTCAGTGGAGGGTACCGTAAGTGGTTGTGACAGCTCGTGACGGTCATAATTTAATTTTATTCGGTTATTTGGCGTTTAAACAGGAGAAATTAACAGGTTATAATCAAAAACATACTAAAAACTGGCAATAGTACCAGAAAATACTACTTTCCGCCGCAAAGGGGCCTCAAAATGACAAAGTCCGACTATTGGGCCCGTATTCCAGAATTCGATAAAGAAAGTGTCAGTATGCATGCGTATTTGTGATGATAATAAACGTCTTTTTGCACTACCATGAGTCTTTTGGGGTAGCCACCAGGTTTTTCGACATGACCAGACCATTTTCAAAAAGTGGGGTTTTTCCCCCACATGGGTTTTTTTTACCCCGTTAATTTCGGTCATGCCCCCCCTCGTACAAAAGAAGAAGGGACCTGCCACTGTGGTCATGAATAGAGGAAGGGTATAGTGGTGCGGGGAAAAAACCCTACGCGTTTTGCGGGGAAAAAAACCCTAGTGCTTCCTGGCCGAACCTCACGACATAGGACCTTTTTGAGTATGCAGGTGGAAAGCGCATCCCAAACTGACTTACCACACCAATTTCTGTGCAGTTTTGAGGCCTGTAGCGTTTTTTATAAAATTTCAAAATTTTGCATGTTGAAAAATTCCAAAGTGACAAAATTTTCCAAATTTTTGACTTGTCATAATTTTTCACAAAAACACTTTTGACCAACGCCGTTTGCATTTTTCAAGAGAGTTACCTTTCCTCTATACTTCTGAAGCTCGAAAACCGTGAAAAACGCTGTGGTTGACCAGTGACTGGTCAAAGTTTGTGCGGGAAAAAAAACCCTATTGCGGGGAAAAAAACCCTATTTTGTTTGGCGGCATTTTTTTGCTAAACTCACCCATTGTTGCTACTACAGTTAGTTCATCTGGGCTAACAGATGCGTAGAGTTCATTAAAACCGTTTATTTGGCCGCAAAACGTCGTTTTTTGTCATTTTGGGCCATACCCCGACACCCCTTACGAAACCTGTTTTGATGATGTTTCACCAAAATTTGGCATTTTTTGCAATATTTAGGTTTTAGCTGCTGCGTACCAATTAAATCCAAGAATGATAGACGCGGGCGGTGTTTGTCCGCTGTTTCTCACGTAATAGGCGCAAAAATCTGTTTTTAATGCTTTTAAATACGGAAAAAATGCCTATTTGGGCAGAAGTCATTTCTGCCAAAACGGGTCGATTTTTGAAGAATCATTGTGAGTCACATGGATGTCGCAGAAACGGTTTTTTAGTCCATACTGCAGCCTAAGAGTTGTAGAACACGATGAAATTGTGTTTATATTCCCTGCTAATAGAACAACCAGAAAAAGTGATAGGGTTTTTTTTCCCCGCATTAGGGTTTTTTCCCGCATAGGGTTTTTTTTCCCGGAGGTTTCGAGACTCATTACTCAGAAACGTGAGTGGTTACAATCCATTTTATTAGTGCAACAGTTAGGCGAAAGATGGCCGTTATAATAGCCACGAGCATTAATGGATCCGATTTATGTGGAGCACAGGACGACCCGAAAAGTTGAAAATAGGGTTTTTTCCCGCACCACTATAGTCCTCTGTAAAAGTGTTTTTACATTTGAGCTCGCATTTCTTAATGCTGAGAAATGAGACTCTAAAAATCACCTCCCTTGGAGCCATGTTAGGTCAAAAACGGGGGGTCCAATTCTTGACTCATAAAAAATACCAGCGAGACCCCTTTTGGATACCGCTTATATACGTTTGCCTACAGGGACTGTACTATACGTTGGCAAATTTTTAGACCTGTACCACGTATATACCCAAGTTCTGGAACTGGGGTGGGTTTTTTCCCCCAAAAAATGGGGTGGGTTTTTTTCCCCGCCTGCTATAATACAGGCAGCTAGGAAGTAGGAACGTACCTTCGGATCAGTTCGAATAGTGAAATAATTATCACACAGATGACATTTCATGTAGAACTGGTAAATGGGGGTGCTGTAGTAGTTGCCCACTTTCTTCTTTTCCGCGTTATAGCGCACGCCCATGCCGATGTGAGCTTCGCAGCCCTCACACCAAATACTGAATGGCATTTCGAAGCTAAAACACAAGCCAGGCTTTAGTAGTCCCACGGCAGCTACCAAAACCAATAGCACAAGATGCAACTCAACCTATTCAGGGTTATCTGCACAAACTGCCCTCCCCTTAACCCCTCTTTCGGAAAAATACCACAATCAGGGACAACCTTTTCCCCCATTGGGGGTCGTGCAGCTGCTAGGGTTTTTTATTGAAAATCTGATTTCTTATTATTTTTATTGATTTCTTATTATTTTTTCTTTATTCTTTTTATAGAAATTATAGCGTCATTATTTTTTAAGTTCCATTTCTGCAAATGACGCCATTTTTGACCAAAAAAGCCTGGCGGCTCCAATCCCCCACCCTGATTATTCCCGTGCCGTGTGCACTTCTGCTGCCAACTAATATAGCAATGCTACTGCCAAAAAGTGCACCAGCTAGCACCTCACATTGTCTAAAAGGAGGCTCATTTCTTCTCAACCTAAACAAGACTCTTGCGATAGCAGCTGGATCGCAAATTCATAAATTCAGCTGACTTTCAGGGCAAAAAAATCAACTATATATAATAAAAAATTGAAGTATAATACTTACCGAATGACCAAAATTCCCTGCTTAATTTTCTTAGCCCTCTCTCGCAAAGCATGAGTGCCATGATATTGGTTGAGAGATCCCTTACGAGGATCATAGTCGGGGGGATAATACTTGTTGGTCGCTTTGCGTTCTGCCTACAAAAAACGGATGTTTACAAGTGTTAGCACAAACGCGTCGCCTCCCTTGATGATAGACACGGTAGAAAATTCTGTAAAATCAGGGAGGCTAACGCTGCAACGATATATATAACACTACAGAGCAGTGGCGTAGCCAGTGGGGCCCCCGGGGGCCAGGGCCCCCCTCAGCGGTTTTGCCCCCCCCCCCTCGGATAAAAAATCTGAGTCGCTAAAAAGTTGTTTTTCGGTAGACAAATTTCGAAAAATTTTCAAATTTCGAAAAATTTCCAGACAAAAACGCACGTTGGCCTCCCCCTCAACTTGATCCTGGCTACGCTACTGCTGCAGAGGTATCAACCGTTTTTAAGGCGACATCATCAAAGGTATAGTAATTAATATCAAAATATATACTCTACTCCAAAACATAGCTCCACTACTGCCTCCCCCTAACCCTGATTCGATGCTCGTTGGGTCTATCTGTGTTGCGTAACAAAAAACGGCTTCATGTGCCCACCAGGCGGCAGTAAACCAAACTTAGCCGGAAAAATTTTCCGATGCGTTTCCAATTGGGCCTGAAAATTAAAAAATTTCCAATTTTTGTACTGGGGGCTGCCGCCCCCAGACCACTGCCACTTTATTGCTTTGTGTTTCGTGCTGTTGTCTTTCATTAAAACGTATATAAGTGTATGGGTTTATATGTATTTGTATGTATCGATATCGTATGGAACCGAACATAATTTTGAACAAGCACGTTTTGTGAGTAGAGTTAAATTAATTTTGGATAGAATTCGTTGCGACATGCTTACAGTGCTGAGGATATTCTTCGAATATAAAACGCGGCACCAAAATATTTTAAAGCCAACATTTACAACTAATCCTGACAATTCTCAGTCGCAGCTACTAGCCAGCAATGACAGCGCTAATGGTTACAAATGTTGCCATATCAGGAAAACTCATATGGGACAATTTACTTTTATCAATCTACCTACACAGTAATGTAGTAACAGTCAATTAATGAGTCTAAATTTGCATCTGCGGGTGCGCAATAGCGATTTTTTCGGGTGAATCTGGGTTCTAAAATGACCTCAACTGAACTCAACCTCAGTTGTAGTATCGGCAGCTGTGACGCCGTATAAAGTTTAGTGATTAAAATAAGTAGTGTTAAAAACAGTTTTACTGAACTTGTAGATCATAACATGCCATTTTTGCAATAGTACATACATAGTTCTAAACTCCCACAACCAAAAACTTTGATAGAAAATAAAAATGTCTTCAAAATTGTCAAAAAATGTCACTATTGCGACTGCTTTCCATGGGCTAAAAGAGGGTTTTGAGAAAGAGTTGCCTGTTTGGTCGAAAAAAGGAACCGATTGTGGGTTAACTTATCACTGGCTGCGACTGAATTAAACGACAATCTAATTTCCAAAGGAAATTATTCTTTAATTTGCAAAACGCTAAACAGAGCATTAGCTTTTTAGGTCAGCCTATAGGATGCCTTTGGTTTAGTTATCTGACATGTAGATTACGTTGAATCGAGACTCAATTTATACTACCGATTTGATCGCCGATCTTAATGTCGATCCGATCCGATCCGACCAACATCACTAGTTGGCAACGGCATCTAAAGTCTGACATCGCTCGGCTACAACCCGCTGATAAGTAATCTGCGAAACATTGTCCCACCAGGTTTCATCGCAACACGGTTTCATCAGATACATTTCTTGTGGAGTTGCGGACGTACATGTTATGTATGATCTGACACACGCTCGTACAAGCGGTCCTGCCGATCAACAGTCTTATATAGCAAAGTACGTACTACGTAATGCATAACATAGCTACATGCACACAATGATACACACGCCCACACAAACTATGCTTTATTTTGACCTGCCAGCAGTTTTACAGTACAACTGCATGCAATCATAGGTCCTGATTGAAATATAGTATATACGCGGCGGCTGAGGCCGCCGCGTAAAAATCTAAAAGTCGTTCCCCCACTACGGAAATGGCACATTGGGCATAGTTCAACGTCCTAAAAGTTTTCAAATTAATAGATTTGCTCACATCAGTAGCGTAGCCAGGATCGAGTTGAGAGAGGGGCCAAAGTGCCTTTTTGCCCGAAAAATTTTCGAAGTTTGTCTACCGGGGGGGGGGGGTGCTACGCGACCCAAATTTTTTATCCGAGGGGGGGGCCCAAATCGCTGAGGGGGGGGGCCAAAACCGCTGAGGGGGGGCTTTGGCCCCCCGGGCCCCCCCCCTGGCTACGCCACTGGCTCACATTAAACAAAGAAAGATACAGATCGAATGTTGTACAAATTGCTAGAAAAAACTGTGAACAGGACATGACCATGTGTTACTTTGTGACCAAAGCTAGCTTTTTTGTGTTTACTCCAACAGTCCAACAAAATGTTATGTTCATTGTACTAGAATTACTTGACACACCGTATAAAGTCGTTGGCTATGTTTTTAACCATTTATATACTAGTGTTAGAAAAATACGCAATCGTTTCTAAAAATACGCAGTCAAAAATAAAAATACGCAGTTTTTACGCAGTGCCGATTTTCAAAAAAATAACCCTGATACGTGCACATGGTGCAACTAGTTTTTTAAAATCGCTAGCCAAAAATTTGCATTTGTATTCAAACGCACTATATTTCTGTCTCATGCAAAAAATATTGCGTTAGTTCACAAAAAAATTACACTGCACTCAATAAAACATCGAAAATTTTTAAGTATGTTTCAGTAAAACACAGCTACAGTGTTTTTCAGCCTTTCAAATTCATTACATACGTGTAAATGCACTGGCTTGTGAAGACGTTTCCGTGAAAATCTATTTTTCTTGTTGAAATTATGTAGCTCAATAATTTTCAAAAATTTTTTTATGTGATATTCAGGGTTAAATGCAGTTGGGGGGGGGGAAATAGTGGACCTATTTTTTTGAGTAGAGCACCTTGGGGGAAGCATTTTTGCTTCAAGAACCCCTATTTCATTTTTTGGATTTTTTGAGATATGACCACAGGAAACCCAACCCCCCGAAAACAGCACGATAATCGCAAGAAAATTATAAGATCTTATTTTCAAAACTGACAACTTGGAGCGTTCATGCGAAGATCACCCACAATTTTGACCAATAACCCGCAGTTTTTGACAATTTTTCAAATAATTATCTGACAATTTTCTCACAAATTTCATTCAAATTTCGATCAAAGATCATCAACGTCTCAGCAAATTTTCAACGCATTATCTTATCGTTTTCTCACGAATTTCACTCAAATTTCTTTAAAATATCATCCAATTATCAGCAAATTTTCAACGCATTATCTTATCGTTTTCTCACGAATTTCACTCAAATTTCTTTAAAATATCATCCAATTATCATCAAATGTTCAACAAATTTTCTTACAATTTTCGTAAAAACTTCACCAAAATTTCAATCAATGATCCTTTAATTATCAGGAAAAAATATCGCTTATGCATACATATCCTCGTTTTTTGTAATAATTTTTAAGAATTTTTTGATACTTTTTTGTTTTTATTGGTTTTAACAGGCAATCTGAATGCAATTTTGAAAAATTGAGTGCAATTTTTGGGTTAAATGCAGTTGCAATCTCACTTCATAAACTTATTTTCTAATTGTTATAATATATAATTGTATTTCATTGTATTTCATAATAGTGAAATTTAATTTGTAATTTCATAACTGTTGTTTTCTAATTGCCGTAATAATTGTTTTTCCGCACTCCCCCTAAATTACTAAGATTTAATTAAAAAATATTCAAGCTAGTTAAATATCAGCAAAACGTTAAAAGATTTAGTTAAAGCATTATTATTGTATTTTCTTTAAGTTTTTTATGTGCATTTTCTTTAATTTCACGTTTTATATAGCAAACATATATTTCATTGCAGTTCATTCTCTTATACTTGTCGTTTTGTCCCTAATTAATTTTTAAAACCTATATACTGCTCATAATATTATGCTTTAGATTAAGCAAGTTGAGGTCTACTCCACTTCTCGGGCAAAATACTCAAATGACACCGCTGCGCATATAATTTTTGTTACAACAACGATACAGCACGAATGATTTTCCTTTAAAGCGTTATACATTGACAAACTAATGAAAAGGGATGAAAAGGGATAACAATTTCGTTAATGGTTCTCATTTGTCCTTGTCCTTGTCCATGTGTCCTTAAGGACAAGTATGAAATAAGCTTAACACTGCTAATTTTACCCTCCTTGGATATTTTATTGTTATACCACATTTGACATTGATGGATTTATGCCTTGGCTGAACGGAAGTCAGAAAAGGCTTTATCAATTACAAATTTTAACCGCAGAAGGTTTACTCCATTTGCCATTAAGAATAATATGAAAATATGAACAATAAAAAACATAAAAATGTCAAGGTTATAATTTAATTCTTAATGAATTTTGTATTTGTTCATGTGCATTTCGGTTTCTACTAATGAGTAGATGCTGCGTATTAGCATTCACAAAATTTCACCCCGGACCCAATGCTATTTGCTCTATTTGTTTATTTCGCCCAGATTTTTGTTTTTTAAGATCAAAATATCAGCTACAAGATTGCACTTCGAACAATTACGATGCTAAAAAATCAAAAATAACAAAACAAGACAAAATTAGCTATATTGTCAGATAAACAAAACCAGTCATTTTAGTTTTTTTAATGTTCAATTTTCAGAAAAATAGATTTAAAAAAAATAAAAAATAAAATAAAATAAAAAAATAAAATAGATTTAAAAAAATAAGACAAAACATATAAGACAATTGGTATAATATCAAATGAAGTGGAAAAAATTCAGTCAACAATTTACCGGCCTGTTTTCTGAGACAAGTTGTCACACAAAGAGCCACTAATGAGTATGTATATAATAATAATTTTTGCAATGTTATGTAGATACCTACATACGTCTAAGTGATGCCGTCATTCATGTATGCATGAAATAGAACATTCACAATGTCAGGTATACAAGATCTATGCAATATCCAGGGCCTGATTTATCAAGACAAAATGTTCGTCGTTGAAAATGGTCGTCATCAATACAATGCAACCTAACGAAGTACAGTGACATACAGC
>JASANF010000339.1:0-12257 GCA_030248245.1 Trissonchulus sp. WLG1_4
ACATTCTTCTGCAGCAGAAAGTTTGATATTTTTCATGCTTGGCATTCTATTTGGAAACTTAAATTGTAAAAAAATTTCTAAAAAAATTGTGAAAATTTTGGAAAATTTCGAAAACTTCAAGGCTCATCTGAAATACAGAGACCACCCTATGGAAGGTCTCGGTTTTCCTACCGAGACCGAGACCGAGACCAGCCTAGTCTCGGGTTTTTTCGAGACCGGAGACTGCCAACCCTGACGCACACAGTGGGTTGTTGGGTTACTAAATATATATACTTTGACTTGTAACGACAATATAATATATACGTATCATTTTAGCAATGCAACCGATCAAGAAAAAGTTAAAATTTTTTGAGCATTCGAACTTAAAAATGAGCATAGAAATTTTAACATGAGCACGAATTAGCGACCAAAATTGATAATAAGCGAGGCGAGGGTTTTTTGTGTAACATAAGGTGTCTTTACACATCGGCCGCTTACATGTCATCAAAAAAAACTTACCACTCAATCTTAATCCATCAAATTGTGTTCAAAGTCATACTATCTGCTAGTAGGGTCTCAGGTGTTCAATACCTCACCTGAGACACCCTTAGCCACATAGCAGACTCTTGTAACTTTGATAACAGGTTATAAACACGTAAAATATAAAGAAATATATAAGTTAAAAGAGCAATGAGTCTGAAACACAAAAAATCATAGGACAAAGGTACAGAATATCATAACAACCTTAGATAATCCAACAAAAACCTTGGAAAGATAACAATAAAAACAAGGAAATGTCCTTAATCAAAATATGAAAAAATCCTACCGATTCCTAGATTCCTAGAATTGGCCAAGAAGCACCATGTATATATCCAAATTTCCTATAAGAACCCTAAAATAAAAAAATTTATGAAATAAAAATAAAAAAGAAGAACCCTGAAAGTGAAAGGTTCCTCGAACAGATCGAGAAAAATATAAAAAAAGACTCCTGCTCCTCTTAGATGAATCCTGAAACTCTGGGAAAATCACCAAAAAAAGTATATATATATATATATATATATATATATATATATATAAGTATATATATATATATATATATATATATATATATATATATATATATATAGAAATAAAAAAAAAAACTCGCAAAAGCTTTGAATATATATGAAACTCGCAAAAGCTTTGAAAACTCCCAGAGAAAAAATCACGAAAAACACCTAGAAATGAACTAAGAAAGAGTGCGGAATCCGTAGCGTAGTCAGGATTCAAATGAGGGAGGGGCCATCCTACCTCTGCGCAAAATTCACCGGGCCACCGGTGGGTGCAATGCCGCCCTAATTTTTATTCCGAGGATGGGGCCAAAACGCCGCTGAGGGGGCGCGGGCGGAGCCAAAATGTGGCTGAGGGGACGGGGACAAAATCGCGATAGGGGCATTGCCCCCCCCTCCGCCCTCCCCCCCCCTGGCTGCGCCACTGAACACAATCCTAAAAAATTTGCAGAAGAAACCCATAACCCTAAGTTTTGAAACTGAAATTTATTGAAGAAATATTTTAAGCAAGTTTCAGAAAAGGTTGAGCAAAAGTCTAAAGAAAAGAAACGAAAAGAAAAGACAACCTAAAGATTCAGAAGGCATCCTCACCCCCCCCCCCCCACAAGTACGGCACCCCCCCCCCCCAGAAATAACTCGTCTGAAGGTAGCTCGCGAAGCAAAAAAAATTAGTGGCTCACGAAGCGAAATTGGTGGCTCACGAAGCAAAAAATCGCCGAGAAAATGCTCCGCACCCCCCCACCCCCACCCCGGTCGCTCACCCCGAAATTCGGGGCGCCAACAATGCAAAGAATCATAGGAGAACGGCAATCGGAGCATCCAAGAAACCCAGGAAAAACCACAAGAGAAAAACCCCAAAAAAAATAACTACAAAAAAAAAAAGAAAATGAAAACAAAAGAATAAAATATTGAAAAGATGTCTCCCCCCCCCCCCCCCCCCCCCCTCCCCCCCCCCCCCCTGGGTAGGGGACCAGCTAACCTAAAGAAAAAGAAAAAAAGAAAGAGAAAGAAGGTGCGTATTAAGTAAAAGCAAAAAAAGCAAAAAGAAGAAGAAGAAAAAAAATAATTATATAACTACTCAATAAAAGGAAAATGAAAACAAAAAAAAAAAAAATATGAAAAAAGATTTATACATATGTAGAAGGTGACACTCGAGACCACAAATCAAATTACGACCGTAGAAAAACCCACGCACATCTGTTAAATTTCCCAAAAAATTCCTAAAATTTTCCCATGAACTTCTTAAAAAATTACTTCCATGTAGGAAGTATTTGCGGTTCGACGCACATACATACATCTTGAAATATTTATGCGAAGAAAAATTTTCGATTACAAAAAGCAGATTGTAGATTTGCTTGTACAATTGTACAAAAAATGGCGAAAATTTGGATTAAAAAATTGGGTAAAATGGCACTATTTTCAAAGATGTAGCAAAATTTTAGGAATTTTCGGTCGATAATAGTGGGGGAAAAATCCAAAAGCGTGGCAAGAGATGCATCCTCAAACTTGATCACGTTACATGTATAACCCAAAGGTAAAAAGTAGCGCGAATCTCGGCAAAATAAATTTTTTCGCCCGAAGCATTTCAATTCCCATGCTAATCTCATACCTAATGATCCTAAAAAAAGAGTAAAAAAAAAATAATACATCTCACCTTAAAAGTTATCAGGAGGTCTAATTTTTGTCTAAAATATAAATAAAAAATTTAAGTTTGAAAAGGAAGCGTTCTAAAATAAGTTAGGTGTAGGAATTCTAATAATAATTTAGATTAGGGTATAATAAAAATTAAGTGTTTATAAATTTAAGTGTTTATAATTTTAAGGGAAAAGTTAGTGTTAGTGTTAGGTTGTAAATTCAGATAGGCGAATTAATATAAGAGTTATTAATATAAGTAAGGTTTGTAAGTGTTAGGTTTAAATTTGTATAAATGTTATTAAAAAAAGGTTAAAAATTAGTGTTATATAAATTAGGTTTAGAATTTTGTGTTAGTTTTGGTTTGGTGGAGTGGTCTGTTGTGTGGATGGAATTGTTATTTATGGATATCATTTGGTATTTATAAATCAATTGTAGATTTATTTAAATTATATTTTTATTAATATATATTTTTCTAAATATAATTTGTAAAAATGTTTTAGAAGTGGATTCTGAAAAAGAAAATAGTTAATGTTTAGGGGGATATATGAAAAATAATTTTGAATGAAGTTTTGAAGAAAAATTACTTAATAGATGTTACTAAAAGAAAAAAAGAATTTGGAGAAGTGATTTTTTATTTTTGGGATAAAGAGAAAGGTGATTGGTGGAAATGTTAATATTAATGATGTTTCTTCATGGGGAAAACTCATTTATCTTCAAATTAATAGGTAGGTTAGATAGAGGTTAAATTAGGTATTAGAAATAAATTTAGATGTGAAAAATGTAGTAGTAGGTTAGTGTTTGTAGGTTAGGTGGAGTTCAACGAGTGCGTTTTTTGAAGAATATAATAGAGAAGAAATATGTTTTTAAAAAAAAAAAAAGAGATTTTTTATTGGGTAAAACATTGTTAGATAGTAGGTTGGTTATGAATGTAGATGGGAGTGTTTAGTGGGATTTATAGTGTAAGTGAGAGAATTTTGAGTTTGTTTGAAAATGTAATTTATTCTGTTTATGGTTTTTGAAAAAGAGTTGAAAAGAATGTAAAAAATGGATTTGGAAATAAAAAAATAGGTGGGTTAAAAAATATTTTTTAAAATTGGAAAATAAAGGTAGAAAAATTTTAGTGTTTAGGTGATTAGTGTTTAATTTTTAGGGAAATTTAGTGTTAGTGTTAGGTTGTGATCAGTAAGATGTGAAATTAGGTTATAGGTAATTAGGGATAATATAGTGTTATTAAAAAAGGGATTAAGGTGGTTTTTGGTGGATTTTGGAAAGAGAGAGGGTGTCGAGGAAGAGTTGAAAAGTTTGGGTTAGTGGTCTGAGGTAGTTTGTGGTCTTTAGAGGGAAAAGGATTGTTTTTGAAAATTTTTTTATTACGGATTTTTCATATGTTTTTTACCTTTATTAGAGAATTTTAAAGAAAAGGAATTAGATAATTTAGAGAAGTAAGGGGAATTGAGATTTAGGGGGATGGAGCTTTTTGATTTTGAAAAAAATGTTATGGCTTTTAGATAATTAGGTACTTTTTAACGCGTTTCTGAGAAAATTCAATTTTTTAGCATATCCAAGTAAATATAAGTAAATATTTATCTGCTTTTCAAAACTTATTGAAATTTTATCTGAAAAGCAGTCATATTTTTTTTTCAGATAACATTTCAGGGTCTAATTTTGGTGAAATTTTGTTTCCCACCAGACATTCTTGAATATTTAGTCTGAAATTTTGAAGTTGTAATGGAAAAGGGATAAAGATTAAAAAGATGTTTGGTTTTTGTGTATGGAAAAGAGGTGGATGTTAAGGAGAGAGAGAGGGATGGGGTTACTTGGGTTAAGTGGGATAGGAGGGAGTGGTTGTGTGGTTGGGGGAGTGGGGAGGAAGTGGGAGAGAAGGGGTGGGAGGGGAAGGGTTGGGGGTGGGGTGTGGTGTGGAGCGTAAGAGGAGTGAAATTAGTAGTTGTGTGGTTAAATTTTTGTAGATTGTTTTGAAAGGAGAGAAGAGGAAGGGAAATATTGTTGTGGATGGTTGGTGGAAAGAGGGAAGGGATAATGGTTATTAGAGGAAGGGAAAAGTTGTGAAGTGTATTTTTATTTTTTTTGGTTTGAATGGTGTTTTTATTTTTTTTTTGTGATTTTTTTGTATTTTTTGTTTTTTGATCTTGTTTTGTAATGGAAAAAAAAGAGGGGATAGGGAAGGGGGGGGGGGGAGGGGGGGGGGGGGAGGGGGAAGGGGGTTGGGGGGGGAGATTGAGAAGAAAAAAGGCTGAGAGTATTGAGGGGTTGGGGGGGAGAAGTGAGTTTTTTGGTTAGATGGATGATTTTTAGGGGAAAGAGAGGGTAAGTAGTTAGAGGGGGGTCTGGGGGGGAGCCAGAGTTAGTTTTTAAGGCATCGTCTAGGTTTAGTTGGCAGGATTCTCTAGGCTAAGCTGGCAGGATTTTTTCTGAAAATTTCGATTTTTTATTGCCTAAGCCTGAGCCTAAGCCTAAGCCTGAACCTAAGCCTAAGCCTAAGCCTGATACTAAGCCTAAGCCTAAGCCCCATACTAAGCCTAAGCCCTAAGCCTAAGCCTAAGCCCAAACCTAAGTTAAGGCCAAGTTTGAATTTGGTCAAAAATTGGACGTTTCTGGCGAATTTGGCCGAATTTTTCGGCAGGACCCCGGTGAAAGAGCCTTTGTTTTGATTCTAAAAAATTGTAAACAATAATCTGACACCATTTAGACACGATTAGAACGGAAAAAACAAGAGCTTCGAAAAAAAATTGCAAAAACGTCCCTCACTGAGGGTTCAGACTTCGGGGGGTCGTATCTCAGAAAATCCAAAAAATAAAATAGGAGTTCTTGAAGCAAAAATGCTTCCCCCAAGGTGCTCTACTCAAAAAAATAGGTGCACTATTTTTCCCCCCCCCCCAACTGCATTTAACCCCAATCGGCTAACGGCAAGTGTATCCGCGTCTCGTGTGTCAATTTTCAACCCTAAAATTGCAACACACATCAGAAACGGTCGTTCTTGACGACGGATCAGAAAAAGCCACCTGGCAAAAGCATATTGCAACGATAAATCATCGCAAAACCCCAATTTTTGAACGCAGCCATAAAATAGCCTACGCTGGCCCATAGCACAAAAAGATTCACTCCAACTCTTATGTACGCAGCTGTACACAACGGGCTTTTACGCCAAATGGACGTGACTTTTGTTCCCCGCTCGACTATATATAACGTAGGTCATAGGCCCTTGGGCCTATTTTTTGATCCATGAGCTTAAATAATAATGTTTAATATTTTAAAATTATATATTTTTGTTTATTTTATGTCAAAAGTGCAGTTGTCAGTGCAATGTAGATGGTTAAAACCTCAAAAAAGCTAAAACTTCAAAAAGTGTAGTTTTCATTGCAATATCGATGGCTAAAACCTCAAAAAAGCTGAAACTTCTGGGGTCCGCCCCCAACCCCCGCATTGCTAAATGCTAGCTGTAGATCCACTACATTTCTTTATTTCATGTAAAAAGTGCAATTTTCAATGCAATTTCGATGGTTGAAATCTCAAAAAAGCTTCAACTTCTGGGGGCTGCCGCCCCCAGACCCCTGCAAAGTTAAGTGCTTGCTGCAGATTCACTATTGTAGTTTATCGATGGTTACAATTACAAAAAGGTCCGAGGGTTGCCGTCCCCCCCATACCCCCTTCTTTCGGCGGTGGCTCCCAGTTGCTCCGCACCCCCCCCCCCCGGTCGCGGCCCCCCCCCCCTTTGCGAAATCCTGGATACGCCACTGATGTCTATATGTGTTTTTGCCAAATTTTAAGCAAAACAATGAGATTACAAAAAACAAAAAAGTTACAAAAAAATTACATGCATGAAAAAAAAATTAGAAAAGCATGCCATATTTTTCAAAAAATCGAAAAAAAATAAAAATACAGCTATTTCAAAGTCAGGATGCTTTTTATGGCCCGTATTCACATACTAACACTAAAGGCCGATTCACACGGTGCGTTTTTGCCGCTGCGATTTTGACGCAAAACGCAAGCCGCAGGGTGTCGCAAGCGAAACGCACCGTCTGAACAAGCTTTGCGGCCCTAGTGCGTCTCGCAGGTTAGTTTGCTGCGTCTTCACTGTTTCAAAAAAATGACAAAGTGCTAAGCAAAAATTGTTTAAACCAACACAAACGTAGCATCAAAACGCAATGAAATCGCAGGTCGAATTGCAATCTGGCGTTTGAAACGCTGCGGCAAATTCAAGACGCAGGCATTCCGCACTGAAAACGCTGCGTCTGTTCAGACATCGCGTTTTGCGTGCGGCAAGCTTAAGGCCGATTCACACGCTGCGATTTTACTGCGATTTTGCCGCAGCGTTTTTGTCGCTGCGGCAAAACGCAGCTTGCCGCACGCAAAACGCAATGTCTGAACAGACGCAGCGTTTTTAGTGCGGAATGCCTGCGTCTTGAATTTGCCGCAGCGTTTTAAACGCCAGACTGCAATTCGACCTGCGATTTCATTGCGTTTTGATGCTGCGGACGTGTTGGTATAAACAAATTTCGCGGACCAATTTGTCATTTTTTCGAAACAGTAACACAGGAAAACCAGGAATCTGAATTTTCTGTAAAATTTTTTCGGTTACGGATTTTTCAGATGTTTTTTACCCTTTCCATTCAGAGACATTTTACAGACTTTCAGAGGAATTTCAGATAAATTTCAGAGAATTTCAGGGGAAATTCAGAGAATTTCACCCAGAATTCAGAGACTCTGAATTTTATCTGAAAAAAATATTACTGGCTTTTCAGATAAATTTCAGATAGTTTTTACAAGAATTTCAGATAAAATTTACCTGATATTTACAGATATGAAAAACATGTGAATTTTCTCTGAAACGCGTGTAAAAAGTATCTGAAATTTATCTGAAAAGCCAGTAACATTTTTTTCAGATAAAATTCAAAGTCTCTGAATTCTGGGTGAAATTCTCTGAATTTCCCCTGAACTTCTCTGAAATTTATCTGAATTTCCTTTGAAAGTCTGTAAAATGTCTCTGAATGGAAAGGGTAAAAAACATCTGAAAAATCCGTAACCGAAAAAATTTTACAGAAAATTCAGATTTCCTGGTTTTCCTGTGTAAAGACGCACAAACTGACCTGCGAGACGCACTAAGGCCGCAAAGCTTGTTCAGACGGTGCGTTTCGCTTGCGACACCCTGCGGCTTGCGTTTTGCGTCAAAATCGCAGCGGCAAAAACGCACCGTGTGAATCGGCCTTTAGTTTGTGAATAACACTTAGTATGTGAATACGGGCCTAAGTGTTAGCGCTTATAAGCGCTAAGTGTTATTCACATACTTAGGCTGGGATTCACAACCTAACACTAACACTAAAGTTTCCCTTAAAAGTTAGTGAAACACTTAAATTTCAGCCTGAAACACTTAAAATGTTAGTGTTTCGAGGCCAATTTTAAGTGTTTCACTAATATTTAAGGAAAAAGTTAGTGTTAGTGTTAGGTTGTGAATCCCAGCCTTAGTGTTTATTTAAGGTGGTAGTTCCAGAATCGCAGTTTTTTTACATGAGGCTATTTTCAAAGCTCTTTTTCAGAAGAACCAGTAAAGCAGGAATAAAATGGGTACAATTTTTCGAAACAAGACTCAAAAGTGTCTACTATCACGTTTTAATCACTGATAAAGTCCCACGTTAAGACTAGCTACCCCATTGGCTTACAGTTCAGTAAGCCAACGCGGTAGCTAGTCTTAACAATGGTATTTTACACCAAATAAAAAATGCTCTGGGTATTTTTTGGTGTAGTTTAAGAAAATCATAGTCTCTTTACTCGTAATGTATAGTTCTGTCAGAAAAACGGGTCACTGCGATTATGGAACTACCACCTTAAGCGCTTAGCAAACACTAACGCTTAACTTAGCGTATCAATTTTGTATTCACATACTTAAAATTTAGTGTTTGGCTTAGAATTAAGCGCTTAAGTTTAGGGAC
Organism: Trissonchulus sp. WLG1_4; assembly: GCA_030248245.1. Classification (NCBI taxonomy): domain Eukaryota; kingdom Metazoa; phylum Nematoda; class Enoplea; order Enoplida; family Ironidae; genus Trissonchulus; species Trissonchulus sp. WLG1_4. The sequence continues at coordinate 8,612 of JASANF010000339.1, forward strand.
CTCGGGAGCTCCCTAAGCGCTAAGCGCTTAGTTAGGGGATGGTGTGGGGAAGGGATAGGGAGAGTGGGGGAGGTTTTTGGCCGCCATGGGAAGAAAGGGCATGCAATTTAGGATATATTAGTGACATTTTCCGACCAATTCGATCCATTTTGCTCGTTTAATCGCCAAAAATAAAAAATGCACTTTGTTGTCCAAATTCGTTTTTTTACATTTTTGAGTAGAGCATCTTAATTGAAGTAATTTTTCTTCAAGAACTTCTATTTGAAAATTTATATTTTTCACGATATGCCCCCTGAAACATGTAGAGCTGATTTTGCATTTTTCAGGAATCCACTTGCTGAAAACAGTTTTTACAAATGTATAGTTTGAGAAAAATATATATTATTAATAAGAAATAGTAATTTAAATAAATCTACAATTGGATTTATAAATACCAAATGGATATGCCGATAAATAACGAATTCCGGATCCACATCAAGCAGGGAGCGCACTCCAAGCCAAAGCCAAAACTAAGCACAAAAGTTGCTAAACGCTAAGTTTAGTATAACACTAATTTTTAAGCGCTTATTTTGTGAATAACAGTTTAGTACAAATTAAGCGCTAACACTTAGCAAACGCTTAGCGTTAGTATGTGAATAACTCTTAGTATGTGAATTCGGGCCTATGGCTGGAATTTACAACCTAACACTAACACTAACTTTTCCCTTAAAAGTTAGTGAAACACTTGAAATGTTAGTGAAACACTTAAATTTCGTATTCACAACCTAATCCTAAAGTTAGTGTTAGTGTTAGGAATTCCTAACACTAACTCTATTGTTAGGAACGGGCTTCCTTATTCACAACCTTAAATTTTTTAGTGTTAGGGTTAGTGTTTAGGGACAAAAGTTAGGGACCTCCGGAGGTTCCTAACTTTTGGAAGGGGTGGAGGGAGTGGGTATTGATTTTTTGTTTGACTCTTTTTTTAGGATCATTAGGATGAGATTAGCATGGGAATTGAAATGCTTCGTGCGAAAAAATTTATTTTGCCGAGATTCGCGCTACTTTTTACCTTTTGGTTATACATGTAACGTGATCAAGTTTGAGGATGCATCTCTTGCCACGTTTTTGGATTTTTCCCCCCCATTATCGACCGAAAATACCTAAAATTTTGCTACATCTTTGAAAATAGTGCCATTTTACCCAATTTTTTAATCCAAATTTTCGCCATTTTTTTGTACAATTGTACAAGCAAATCTACAATCTGCTTTTTGTAATCGAAAATTTTTCTTCGCATAAATATTTCAAGATGTATGTATGTGCGTTGAACCGCAAATACTTCCTACATGTAAGTAATTTTTTAAGAAGTTCATGGGAAAATTTTAGGAATTTTTTGGGAAATTTAACAGATTTTCGTGGGTTTTTCTACAGTCCTAATATGAATTGTGGACTCGAGTGCCACCTTCTACATATGTATAAATACTTTTCATATATTTTATTACTTTTAGTTTTCATTTACTTTTTATTGATGAGTTATAAAATTATTTTATGGGGTTTCTTCTTGTGGTTTTTCCTGGGTTTACTTAGGATGCATCCGATTTCTCTAACTTTTTTATGATTCTTTAGCATATGTTGGCAGCTACCGAATTCTGGGGGGGGGGGTGAGCCACCGGGGGGTGGGGTGGGGGGGTGCGGAGCATTTTTTCCGGCGATTTTTGCTTCGTGAGCCACCAATTTCGCTTCGTGAGTCACTAATTTTTTTTGCTTCGTGAGCTACCTTCAAACCATTCTGGGGGGGGGGGGGTGACGGACCGGTCTGGGGGGGGGGGGGGTGAGGATGCCTTCTGAATCTTTAGGTTGTCTTTTCTTTTCGTTTCTTTTCTTTAGACTTTTGCTCAACCTTTTCTGAAACTTGCTTAAAATATTTCTTCAATAAATTTCAGTTTCAAAACTTAGGGTTATGGGTTTCTTCTGCAAATTTTTTAGGATTGTGTTCATTGGCGCAGCCAGAAGGTGGAGGGCGGAGGGGGGGGCACTGCCCCTATCGCGATTTTGTCCCCGTTCCCTCAGCCACATTTTGGCTCCGCCCGCGCCCCCTCAGCGGCGTTTTGGCCCCATCCTCGGAATAAAAATTAGGGCGGCATTGCACCCACCGGTGGCCCGGTGAGTTTTGCGCAGCGGTAGGATGGCCCTCCCTCATTTGAATCCTGACTACGCTACGGATTCCGCACTCTTTCTTAGTTCATTTCTAGGTGTTTTTCGTGATTTTTTCTCTGGGAGTTTTCAAAGCTTTTGCGAGTTTCATATATATTCAACGCTTTTGCGAGTTTTCATATATATATATATATACTTTTTTTGGTGATTTTCCCAGAGTTTCAGGATTCATCTAAGAGGAGCAGGAGTCTTTTTTTATATTTTTCTCGATCTGTTCGAGGAACCTTTCACTTTTCAGGGTTCTTCTTTTTTATTTTTATTTCATAAATTTTTTATTTTAGGGTTCTTATAGGAAATTTGGATACATGGTGCTTCTTGGCCAATTCTAGGAATCTAGGAATCGGTAGGATTTTTTCATATTTTGATTAAGGACATTTCCTTGTTTTTATTGTTTTTCTTTCCAAGGTTTTTGTTGGATTATCTAAGGTTGTTATGGTATTCTGTACCTTTGTCCTATGATTTTTTGTGTTTCAGACTCATTGCTCTTTTAACTTATATATATTTCTTTATATTTTACGTGTTTATAACCTGTTATCAAAGTTACAAGAGTCTGCTATGTGGCTAAGGGTGTCTCAGGTGAGGTATTGAACACCTGAGACCCTACTAGCAGATAGTATGACTTTGAACACAATTTGATGGATTAAGATTGAGTGGTAAGTTTTTTTGATGACATGTAAGCGGCCGATGTGTAAAGACACCTTATGTTACACAAAAAACCCTCGCCTCGCTTATTATCGATTTTGGTCGCTAATTCGTGCTCATGTTAAAATTTCTATGCTCATTTTTAAGTTCGAATGCTCAAAAAATTTTAACTTTTTCTTGATCGGTTGCATTGCTAAAATGATACGTATATATTATATTGTCGTTACAAGTCAAAGTATATATATTTAGTAACCCAACAACCCACTGTGTGTGTCAGGGTTGGCAGTCTCGGTCTCGTAAAAAACCCGAGACTAGGCTGGTCTCGGTCTCGGTCTCGGTAGGAAAACCGAGACCTTCCATAGGGTGGTCTCGGTATTTCAGATGAGCCTTGAAGTTTTCGAAATTTTCCAAAATTTTCACAATTTTTTTAGATTTTTTTACAATTTAAGTTTCCAAATAGAATGCCAAGCATGAAATAGTCCAAACTTTCTGCTGCAGAAGAATGTCAGTTCACCTGCAATTTCAAGTTCAAACTTTGTGTATCAAGCTAGATTTTTTAAAATAAAGTTTGAGCTAGAATGGGTTGTCTGACTTAGCGATGTTGCATTCGTATGTATGTGGAACCTCGCAAGCATACATGTGTTAAGTGCTAAGTTCGTAGCTGATTTGTAATTAACAATTTGCGGGCTTACAACTTTACTAAGCGCGAATTGGGTTGCAGTTTAATTGAATTTCTTGAGCCCCAACCTTTAAACGCATGTCAAAACATTACGTATCTAAAAAACCTAAGTCACTCAAATGCTCTTTGGGCTAT
>JASANF010000340.1:0-96177 GCA_030248245.1 Trissonchulus sp. WLG1_4
TGGAGCGAGACGCTATTATGTACTCTTGATTTTACTTCACAATGAGTAGAATCATGATAACTGGTACTTTATAGTGAAGTTAGTTTTACTTTTTTGCTGCAATGCATTTATTACAGCACTAGAAGAAACGAATCAGCTGCTGTCCGCAAGTTAACCAAATCAAAAACGACACGCAAGCCAATGGAAAGAAGCTGGATAAAGTCGTTTCATGCAGTAGTCAAGCATTTGAACTCGGAACTGAGAGAACGCTTTCGAAAAGTGCCGGACTGCCAAATACGAAGCTGCCATGTTTAGTGATGAAAAGTTGAAGGTTAGTTAGCTGTATTTATAGTAGTGGTTTTTTTCTACAACCTCTACCATCCCCCAAAACAAGATATAACACAGGATTTATTTAGTTAAGATTTGGAACGGTGGCTAGTTGGCTACAGAAACGAAAGCCAGTGGCTCACAAAGCCAAGCATTGCCCCTGCCCCCCTAGCCACTCCTGAGCTCTCAACCCAGTAATTTCTAGATTCCTACTGATGAGTAGTATATTACTTCAACTTCTATACATTCAGTTGGCTTGAATTACATATAGAGTAGACTGTGTTTTCATTAAAATGGTTTATTTATGTATACAAAAATTTTCACTTCAGCAAAAAAGTTAATTCAATGTAATAAAGACAATATCTATGAGTAACTGTACTGACAATTTTTCTTCGCATTAAACTCTCACAAATTTTGAAATCGGGATTGTTTTAGAATCTGTCGATGCAGATTGGCGAACGGAACGGTCAGGTGTCCTCGAAACTGGAGAAGGCCGCGGAGTATTTGGACAACGCCAGTCCTCTGATGCTAGACCTGCACTCTACATACGATGTATGGTCACTCATATTTTACTGTTGTTGCTGATTTCGTACTGTCAAAAATACATAATAGAGTGTCACTCGTGCAGAAGTGCCAACCTACAACCTATCAAGAGTACATAATAGTGTCTTTCTCGTGTAGACGTATTGATTTAACTGTGATGGCAATTGCGTTTGCGTCAATGCGAGTAATAACGGAAATTTCCATCACACAAGGTGAAATCGGATGAAAAAATAAGTTTCAGCCTAAAGTCTGGTCATAAACATAAATTGCTAAACCCTGAGACAAAATGACCAGTATCTTAAATTTAATTTTAGAGTTTGGGAGTCATTTCAAGTTCTGCTAACTCCACTTTGCCGACAGTGAATGAAAAATCCACGATGCTGGAAGAAAAATTGCACGAGCTAGGATATGCCAGACACGATGCACTTGTGCAGGCGGAAAGGTAACAAAACTATATACTGACTATTGGCCTATTTCTTTACTGGATTAAACGGATTAGTCTGAAGTTTAGGAATGACAATGACTTTTAGACAAACTATATACTGACTATTGGCCTATTTCTTTACTGGATTAAACGGATTAGTCTGAAGTTTAGGAATGACAATGCCAATGACAATGACAATGACTTAGGTTGCTTCTACGTCTTCCCACAAACAAAAAATTAACCAGTTTGTAAATTTTGATGAACTAAAATTCAACCACGTACACATGGATCAGGCATAATATAAAATACTGACTAAAATTCTATTGTTAAGTGGTATCAAGTGGTACATAATCATACATGTAGTTGGGGGGATGGGGGGGGAAGACCCCCCCAAAATTCGGTTCCGGGGGAGGGAGGGGGGTCCCGCCAGGGAGAAAAGAGGGAGGGTCTCGGTGGGAGTAAAATTTTGGCCAAAATTTGGAAAAATCGGCATTTTTTGTTTGAAATTTAAGCGATTTTTTCCAAAATTTTGGCCAAAAATTGTAAAAATTTGTGTCTTGTTGTCTTTGTGTCAAAAAAGGCAAAAATTGCGTCATTATTGGGAGGGGGGGGGCGTCAAAAATGAGTTGACGCAAGAGAGGGGGGGTCCCACCAAGGGGGGAGGGGTACCCAAAATTTTGTTGCTGTTACATGTATGTACATAATGTCTAATAGTGTTTCTTCTCTATAAATGAAGTTTCTCACTTTCCATTTCAGCCTGTACCAGAAAGCAGCGTCGTTGGAGGGCAAGTCAGCCGAAAGCCGAGTCACGTCGCAGGACGCAGTGGAGGCAGCCCAGTCATACGATGACATCGCAGGCAGCGTTGGGGTGGCTCAGGGTGCAGCAACAAATGCTAGCTCGGCTGCTACTGCTGCCCTGGACCGGGTAAGGAAAGGATACTAGAGAAAGAAAAAGAAAAAAGAAAAAGCATTTTTGCCAAAAAGTGTCAGTGTCTCCAAATTGTCTGTTGGAAAGGGCGGACAGATGCTGTTTGTTTTGTCGAGCGAAGTTTGGGGTTTGGTTAGCCAATTAGCGACGTGTTTTTTTTGTGACTGGCTGGGAAAGTAAGCGCATACGTCGAACACTTAAACAAGATTAACTACTACTCGTTCATTCAATCACACACTCAATTTTTAAGGATTTTTTTATTAATGTTTTTTCTTTTTAGTCAGCCGGTCTGGAAGCCAGTGCCCAAGCCGAGCGCACGGCCTCGACTGAGCTGGGCCGACGGGCGAGTGCGGTGAAGGCGGAGGTGGTGAATCAGCCGGGCAAGGGGCTGGAGAGGTCAAAGGTCAATGTCAGTGCCCTGAGCACGAGGCTGGACAATGTGAAGAAGGGACTGGAACACACACAGCTGGAACAGGAAGCAATGGACCCCGGTGGGTGCAGCCCGTTAGCTAACTTAAAGCCAGAGTTAGTTAGAGCCAAGACATAGGTCTGTTAAATTTCCACGTGAGGACAAAGTTAGCTATATACATGTTGACTCAACCGTGAGCATTTTCAACAATGAACTAATGCAATTATTCGTCGTTGGAAAGGTTTCGATCACTCCAAGCTTTTCAACCCCAAACCCTTTTCAACGACGAACATTTTTGATTTGATACATCGCTCCCTGGCGTAGATGGTGCTATGGCTCATGCTGATTGTTCAATATGGTCGCAAGGCTGCTATTCAAAAATCAAGTCTCCTTGTATTGATGCTATCGATACGATAGGATTATCGTTTTTTAATAATAACCTAATTTGTTCAAGTTTGCTCTTCGACTGATATTACAAAATTGAGCATTTGTTTTCCAGGACTACACACCCAACTGGTGGATGTGGAGAGCAAGGCGGGTTCAGTGTTCGATGGCGCCAAGGAGGCGGAGACCAGGGCACGTGACGTCACCAGACGCATCGATGATTTGGAACAAGATGCCACCACTCGATCTACCTCCAGCGCCAATGTGCTTAGGGATATCAAGAGCATTCAGGATCAGGTTGGCAAATGGATTGGTGGTGGATAGGGGATGATTTTGACTCGAGCTTGGCTTCCTAATCGCCTTGTACTTGTCCACTGTTCTGAAAGTACATATAGATGTGCGCGTGTCAAAAATGCTTAAGCATTGAACGAGTGGATCCCCCAATCAGGGGCCTGTTGCTCAACTTTACAAGTCTTACAATTATTGTAACAATTGTAAATGCAAAATCAGGTGATTCCTAATAAGTTTATATGATGAATTAATCACCTGATTTTGCACTTACAATAATTGTTACAATAATTATTGTAGGACTTGTAAAGTTGAGCAACAAGCCACAGCTCATTTAACTCATGTAGCCATAACACAGCATATTTTCTAGCAATATAACATGATTTTTATGCAGTGAAATGTCTGGTTTAGATCAAACACGTGCAAGGCATGGTTCCCGACGCCATAGCCAAGCTGGAGACTGGACGACACGCCGTGGGAAATGCATCCGCTGCTTTCGCTGGCATCGATGAGAAATTGAACGAACTGCGACAGAAAGTGCTGATGGCCAGGGATATCGCCAATCGGGTGCGTACCACTCTACCATTGTGGCCAATGGCAAAGGCTAAGGCTTAGGGCTTAAGGGTAATGCTTAGGCTTAGATTTCACAGAGTATTAGGCTTAGATTTCACAGAATATTTAATTATGTAAGAAGTAGCGAGGTTTTATAGTAACGAAGAATAGACTGGCTTAACGCTGTGGTATTGAGTATGGGCCTATTCCTCCTCACCGGATGAAACGGACTGGACTTACTTTAGTCCGCGGTTTTGGAATGGCAAGTCGGGTTAAACGCACTAAACTCGGTAAAATAAGTCAGCGGCTTAATTTTAGTCTGACCCCATTCCAAAACTACCACTGGATTAGACGGATTTAACATGCACGCTTAACATTAGTCCGCGTTTACGCGTTTAGTCCGATTGAAAAGTCGCGCGCTGAAAGTTAAGTTAACCCGTTTAATCCGGAGGTTTTGAAATTGAGCTTAATTTTTAAACCGTTTAGTCCCACTAAAATTAACCCTTTAATCCAGTAAAGGAATAGGCCCTCTGTTATGAAGCAGGAGGGTACGACAAAGAGTACTGAATCATTTTAGCCATGATATTCGACGATGTTGGGATGATGAAATTTAGTGGGGGTTATGGAAGTGCCTGCTGTTCGGGGTAGATATGGGATAATATTACCCACCCCTCCAGTCACTTAAATTTGTGCTTGCGATTGAAATGTTAATGCCTTTCAGATTTAGACGATATATACGTTTATGTTGCAGGTGAAGGTCGGCGTGCAAACCCATGGAAATGGCAGCCTGTTGCTCAGAAATCCGCCACGAATTCGCCGTTCTGCTGCCTACACGCAGATTTCACTGTACTTCAAAACTCCCAAACCCGATGGTATGGTCGACGTTCAAACAGTGTCTGTTCTTAAAGGATTCTTAGGCGAATTTTATTATTAGATACAAAATTCATCGCTTTTCAATGTAGTTGTTGTAAAAAACTCACGAATATGATTTTAACGTATTATACTAATATATTGTCAAAACACGAAAGTATAAGGTCTTGTAAAACCGTCTAAAATACATTTTTTCAAAATCGTTGACAGTAGCCACTAGCCAGAGTAATTTTTAATCCTTCCTCAGATTCTCAGAAGTGTTTGTCATATTGATTCTTGTGCTCTTGACAAAAAAGTGACGCTCAAATTGATGTGTTCTTGATAATATAGTAACGCCAGAATGCGTTGTTTCAGGTCTCTTGCTGTGGTTGGGCAACGAAGCTGGCTCCTGGCGAAACCGACTGGTCCCGTCGGACGACTACCTGGCTGTGGAGCTGGAGGGAGGACGACCTAAGCTGATCTACGATCTGGGCGATGGGCAAGCGGTCATTCGGAGTCCAGTGTAAGAGTCGATTCATACTTACAGCCGTATGTCAGTTAATTTAGTAAATGTAATGCGGTGCTGACTGCAGACATTCTTGGTCGATCAACAGTGCATAATAACGATTATCCAGTATTTCTGTTGTGTACTTTTTTATTGTTGACAGTATTATTGTTTTATAGTCCACATTTTGCTTTCTGAACTGATACTTTATTCATTTTATCATGTTAGCAATTACTCCACTCGAGCCTTCGGTGCAGTTGCCCTGTTTAGCAGTCGTTTTGCGTATTGATCGCTGTACTTACGTACTGCAAACTGCCAAAAGGTGCAGTATAATATCGAAAATTACAACCAAAACTGTTAAAAGGCCTCCGAAGTTTGTTTACGTTTTACTCATATACATGACACTTCTATATTTCCATTCACATGCAGTCTTAGCCAAATTGGCAACTAAAGTCTGGTCTGATCAATAATTGCTGAACCCTGAGATAAAACACGCGGGGTGATTTTTTGTGACTACTCGCTGTGCTCTTGATGCTTGCGTTTTGTTCTGGTCGTCATCAAATCGCGTGTTACTTCATGTCTCAGGGTTCAGCAATTTTTGGTCCGACTTGAGTTTAAACAGCAAGCTCCATATTGATGATTTTAGCTACGTCTCTGACGACCGCTGGCACCGGCTGACGGTGGAGCGGACGGGAAAGGCGGGGGTGTTGGAGGTGGAGAGCGAGGACTCGGGCAGTGCCGTGGCCAGGGGCAGCTCCGTCGGCACAAAGTCCGTCCTCAACATGCACCCTCACGCCACCACATTCTATGTCGCCGGAGTGCCAGACAGCTTTTCAGTAAGAACTATATTGTGACTTCACTTTATTCGATCGTTATTATGACTATTTGCACTCAGTTAAGCGATTAGACCACTAGAACGTCTTATGTCGGATATGGGTTGTCGTTGTAGTGGTATATTGCGGTATTTTGTGTGAGATGGTGTGTACTGGTTCGGCGGATCTGATGTTAAGCTGAATTCATAACCGTTATGCTTTAACGTTAAAAGTGCTAAAGTCTAAAAATAGATGCGCCACTTGCTTATTTCCGTGGCATGACTTCTGCGACTACTGTACACTTGATAGTCAAAATCTGTTCTTTTCGTAACGAAATCACACGTTTCGTTTGTGCAAGTGATGCGACTATTTTTTTGTCAGACTTTAGTAACTGGTAGTGTGTGCTTGTTGTCCTTGGTTAGTTTAAGTCTAAGGGCATATTCCTTTACCGGATTAGACGGACTGGACTTATTTTAGTCCGAGGTTTTGGAATGACAATTCGGACTAAAAGGGTTAAAATAAATCTGAGGGCCTGAGGCTTAATTTTAGTCTGACCCCATTCCAAAACTTTCCACTGGACTGAACGGATTTAACATGCACGCGTAATATTAGCGTGCATAGTTAAGTCCGTTTAATGGAATGGCATTTTTCAGCATAATTTTTAAATCCTTCAGTTCGATTATAATTAACCCTTTAATCCGGTAAAGGAATAGGCCCTAAGAGCCAGCTCAATTGCAAGTGCCATTGTGCCATGACCAATCTGTGCTGTTTGTAGCTTCCAGCCACAATTTCCAGTCGCCACTTCACTGGCACGATCGAGGACGTGACCTTCCATGGCAACACCGTCGGACTGTGGAACTTCGACAGCGACGGACTGGTGGAGGTGTATGGCGCCCGAAAGAGAGACGCCCTGGAGCCAGTATCTCTGGGATCTGGTAAGGAGCAGTTAAGTCTGCTCACGTCTGGTGCAACAGCAATTGCATGTGGTTATGTGGGATGCTTTGTTTTGTGACGAGTGATCAGCTGTAATCACTACCATAATGGCAAACTGCCTCGTTTTGAACTTGCAAATAAACTGAAGTTAGGTTTGTCTGCGGGGCGCTACGATATATCATTTTTCTTTTTGTGCTACGATGTATTTTTTTACGATTAGTAAGGCAGATTTAGCTGCATCAGTTTTTGCCTTTTGTCGTAGTTTTTGTAGACGTTGTTATAGTGCACTTGGTTTAGCGGCAGTCAGCGAAGCTTGGAGGTCCATCAGTATTGGTTGGTGTAAATTTTTTATAGCCAATGTTATATAATCAAAGTCTAAGTCTCACTCAAGTTACCGTTTAAAAGTGACCACCACTGGTCACTACTGTTCAGTCATTGTGAGAGAGAAAAGCTTAACGGTACTGTTTACGGTATTACAGGTTTGTATTTTGATGGAACCGGCTACGCAGCCTACAGTCGTAACGCTTGGAATCCGAGACGAGAGCATGGGCTTGGCATAAATTTCAAAACATACGCCAAAGACGGACTATTGTTCTACATGGGCAAAGATGTAAGAAAAATGGCTGTGTTTTCAGCAGTGTTTTATAATAATATGCGTTCATTAATGCTTCTTGACTCTTTCTCATCCGTTAAATATATATATATATATATATATATATATATATATATATATATATAATATATATATATATATATATATATATATATGTATATATTATACAAGACTAGTTAGACTAGATCTACAACGTGAGGTCACGCAGTGTTTAACAATAAAACTTATTTTGGAAAAATTTCAAATTCAAATTTGAGTCAAAGTTGACTTGGAATGCGATTTGATCGCATATGAGGTGATTACAGGTAGTCAACAAAAGGGAAAAATTCCAGGAACCATAACTTTTCATACGGTTGTGGTATCGACGTGAAATTTTTTTTAAATGCTAGCGTTTGTCAAGAGCTATCGATTGATAGGTCGCACAATGACGTAAATACTAACCAATGTTCCGTATTAATTAATAGTTAACGCTGATTTAACGTTACGCCCGTAAACGTCAAGTAAGGTGTCATTCGAAAGCGCGTGAAGTGCTGAGCAGAATGCCGTTAATTTCATGTTTGTACGTCAACGTTGAACCAAGTTATAACGATTTCTATTTTTCTGAACTTTTGTTCAATACGTATATGGTGTGAGTAGTCGCGGAGGAATTTTTTCGAACAAAATGTTTTCTAAAAAGAACTTTAGGCTACAACTTTTTTCAGGGACCACGTGATAGGTTCTAGTTTTCACAGTTAGATAGAACAGACGATGGCTTTTATTTGATACCAAAAAAGCTAGACGTTAACGCTGACTTATATACCGAAAAAAGCAAAACAAAATTTTAGAATAAATTTCAGATTTAGACCCATATTGCCGGCTCCATGGTCATTGGTGGAGTAAAAACTGTTTTGTGTAAGGATCACAGTTATATGGCTGACTTCATGGAAGCATTTCATTTGTTATAGCGATGGTACGGACGTTGCGTAACATTTTCGAAAAATACTAAGTTTACGTAAATACTTCTTACGCCATGACACTTTTTAGCTAACTGCTAAAAAGTTCTAGTTTTCGGCATCAGTTAGGATATAAGGACAGCTTTCACTTGACATCATAAAAACTATAGGTTACCGCTGACTTATGTGCCGAAAATAGTAATATTAGTTTTGACAATAAAATAACTCCAACTTTTTTGACCTGGAACCAGAGAACCGGGTCACGTCCATCATAACGTAAGCTTATTTCCTGTTTAGAACATCAAGGCCAGCCCTTCCAAAGCCACGTGCCCCTATTATTATAATTATTACTAAATTTAGGATAAAGTTTTAAAACATAGTAAAAAACATAGTAATATTAAAACATAGTAATTAAAACATAGTAATTATACAAGTCTAGTGCGTCTAGTTTAGACTAGTTAGACCATGTCGTATTTATCTTAGTGAAGTCTATTTTATTTTTCATTCTTTGAAAAATGAGCAAAAAATTTTAAATTTTTGCCTAAATTCAATTGCTCAGAGTGATCACTCATGGTGTGATCTGTACAATTAGCCCCTTTTAGGAAAAGTTTTCAGGGGCCATAGCTTTTGATACGGTAGTGGTACAATTATAATTTTAACGTCATTTAAGAGGAAATTGTTAGAGCATTCAAATGATGTGTCACATGACCCTGTGACGTGACGTTTAGCGTACGTCAAAATTTAGAAAGTGAAATTTAGACTTATTTTCAGAAAGTTGCGCCATCATGTGACATGTCATTTGAAAGCGCTAGAAATTGTCTTTCCAATGACGTAATTTTTATCTTTCTACGATGCCCCTAGCCTAAGCTGTGACCATTTTTGTAGTTAACCTCCAGAAATAACTAACTACAAAAATGGCCTGTCGGAGGATTCTGCGGAGGAAAAATAACTCCATTTTACGCCCTTTTAAACGCAAAGTCACAGCTTAGCAGTGTAGTATGAAGCATTAACGCTTCTTTTAGACATTTTGAATGAAACAGATGCTAAGTACCGTGGTTTCAGTAACAACGTTTAAACGTTGCTCATAGCAACAGACAAATAACTCCGTTTTACGTTGCGTATAACTTTGGAACCAAGCGGCTGCACGAGATTCGAAAGTTAAACGTCTTAATACCACACATGGTTCTAACTGATATTTTAATGTGGAGTAGATATTTTCATTATCATTATGAATAGGATAGTATAAGTATATTAATTATATTATATTATATTATATATCCTATCAATCCATATCACCTAAATTTTTGGGGAATTTTTTCGAGTCGGACCAGCTAAAAGACTAATTCGGACTAGCTAATTTATGTGGATGTAACAGGTCTCGGCTACTGTCCGCTTTTTAGCAACGTTGTTTATTTATGAATAGTGTTTATATTTTTTAGCGTGACTTCTTCACCCTTTCCATCGAAGCTGGTCACATTGTTATGCGCTATGATCTGGGTTCAGGCCCCGTTGCTTTGGCCACCCGCAAGAAATATAACGACGGACAGTGGCACTTTTTGGAATCCGAACGCAATTACAAAACTGGCAGTCTGAGTGTGGATATGAAAGAGAGTTAGTTTTTTCAATCCCTTGGTTTATATACTGAAGGCATACATGTAACGGGGTCACAATTTTGAGGGGGCCTCTCCGGCCAAATTTTGGGTACCCCCCCCCCCAGATTGACCAAAAATACCCTAAATTTTGCAAAATTTTCTAAAAATTTCGCCAAAAAGTGCCATTTTTCGAAATTTTGCCCAAATTTCGGAGACCCTCCCTCCCCCCCGGGTCCTCGATTTTGGGGTGGGTCCCCCCATACTTGTATGACTGAAGGTGACCTTAAGTCTGACAAGAAATTCCTGAACCCTGAGACAAATCAGGTGGCGTGATTTTTGGGACTATTTGCTGTACTCTTGATGCTTGCAATTTGCTCTTTTCGTAATGAAACAGTGTTTTTTGTCACGAGGTCCACCATTATTTTTAAGGTCAGACTTTAAAAGCTAGTAATTTCGATCGGCAGTGTTGGGCAAAACCGGAAACTTGACAGTTGCCACTATTTTTCCTGCTGCCGTCTCAGCGGCGGCAGGTCTTTATATTGCTTTTTGGCATAAGCTGGCTACGAAGCAGTTTGCATGATTTCGTGTTCAAGTTATTGTTTGTCGGGGGCTTATTTTTAAACGTTGCTTACAACAGGATGAAAACCATATAGTACAAATTTTTTAATATCAATTTAATTAATGTATAAGTTATGTATATATTGCTGTAAATGCAATTTTTATATTTAGTAATGTATGAGGTATGATTCAGAAGTTTCAAGTTATGATGCCCCCTTGGCCATAATTTCGATGTGGTGTTGCGGTGTTGTCTTTTTTTAACAAAACGTTTACACTATCTAATCCAAAACATAAATTTCGAGCATAAATTTCTGTAAAGGAAAAGGGCGACATCATGTCTGTCATAAATAATTGTCACCAAAAATTATTCTTACGTAATCAACAATGAATTGACTAAATTTGTATTTAAATGAAATAAATTATCAATTATTAATTATTAATAATGAATTAAGTAATACTAAAAAACTAAATGATCGCTATCCAAAATTTCAGAAAATTTCCGTAAAATTTCATTCTATTTTGACTCTATCTTGAAATTCAAAACTTATACAATAATAAATGAATAAATGGAGGTGTACATGTCGGGCTCTGGGCGGGAGTGAGCATTCGCCGGATTGAGATTCTAAACATTTTTGAAAAATATTAATTATTCGAAAATTTTACGCGGCAGGGACGAACTTAGTGTATAAAGTACTGACTTTTGACAGCTAAAATTTACTAAAAAAATTTGCATGAAACTGCTGCTTGTTTGATTAAATCGTAAAAATATTTACAGGACTCAGCTAGCCTAGTCAAGTTAGACCATTCTGGTAATGCTTGTGGATTAAACGTCAAATTATTTAGCTAGCTCCATGAGTATAGACACATTGCAAAAATACTGAAATGAAAAATGTTTCTCCCCATAAGTAATTTTTTTAAACTTATTGCACGCTATGCATGAATGAAATAATATTAAACTGAAACCTGGTTGCAAATTATCAATATGTGATTGCTACTTGGCTTTTGAAATCGAAGAATACATACAATCAAGAGTACATAATAGGGAAGAGTATGACACTCTTCCCTATCCTAGCTAATCGGCCCGGACGATGCTCCGGCCGAAATAGCCCTTTTACGCCTTGATTTCAGGGGGGGGGTACCCCCCTTGATAGACCTTATTTGATTTGAGGGGGACCCCCCCTCAAATCCGGGAAGTGTCTTGATTTCAGGGGGGGGCCGCCTCGTTTCAGCACACTGCCAGCGCAACTTCGGTGGTGTCTTGATTTCCGGGGGGGTACCCCCCCTCGTTTCAGCACACTGCCAGCGCAAATTCGGTGGTGTCTTGATTTCAGGGGGGGGGGGTACCCCCCTCGTTTCAGCACACTGCCAGCATGAAATCTATGGTGAGCTGGTAACGTGCTGAAACGAGGGGGGGGGGTACCAGTGTTTTTTTTTGCGTCAAAAAGTGCGAAACGCCGCACTTTTTTTCCGAAATTTCGCACTTTTTTTTGGCCATGTGCGTCCCGTGACGCACTTTTTTTCGGCTGAGGCTGAAAGATGTCATAGCTGATTTGGCCAAAAAGTGCCGAAAATGGCATTTTCGTAGTGAAAATTTTGAAAAATTTTCCAAAATTGCGTCGAAACCATTAAATTTGTAAAATTTTCTGATGTGTCTAACGTTTAAAGCTTGATCTGTATATACAGCTACAACTGGTTCAATGACAGTTTACAACCTATTATGTAGCAATACATTTTTTTTTTTTTTCCTCATTTTTTCTGTGTACAAATGTATTTTTAGCGCTTTTTGTAACTTTACTTTTAAATTTCTAAAATATCCTAGACAATTTCAAAATGATAATCCCGCACGAATTTTTTGTCCCCCTATTAAAACATTTTTTCTGCTAGGCCTTTTTTTTAGCAGTGTTTTTTTTTCGTCAAAAATTTTGCGTCGTCCTGACGCACATGCCCAAATTTTTTTGGGCGTCATTTTTGAAAAAAAAGTGCGCAGAGCGGTTATAATGCTATTATGCACGAGTTTTAGGTGAAAATCACTTTATTCCACTGGGACAGTGGCCGTCCTCAGTTACCATTTTAGGATTTCAAAAAAATTTTCTGAAAAAAATTTTCAATTCTACATTTAAAAAATTTCGGGGGGAATGGCTTTTTGATTTTTTGTAATGGGTTAAAATGCACTGTTTCAATATTAACATAAAAATGTGAATTTATTGAAAATGGAAAACCATGTTGCCAGAAGTTGCAGGGGTCTGGGGCGGCAGCCCCCAGGGGAAAGAAAATGGGAAAATTTTTTATTTTTAGTCCAAATTTAATCAAATTGAAAACGTATCGAAAAACTTTTTGAACCAGGCAATCAAAGCGAGCACCCTTGTGTAAAAATTCACTGCTTGAAAAAGTACAAAACGGGAACTGCCGGGTCATATTTGCAGGGGTCTGGGGGCGACAGCCCCCAAAAGCCGAATAGTATATTTGGTGTTTTTGACTTAACTCAGTTTCCCTGGAGACGGCATCTTTACGCCAAATTAGGTTGGCAGAACTTGAGTTATTAACACTGTAAACACGCAGCTAGTTTCAGCAGATATATGTCATAGAATTCTCCTATTCCACATTTTGATACTAGCGCGGCAATCATCTAAATATCTATCGGCATTAATTGATGCTTTTAAGACACTTGCTGGGTGCGGCATGGTTCGACAATTGTTCTAATTTGTTCTAGTTGGCATTTGTTCTAATTATATGTAATCTTAATCATAATAGGTTGTAAACTGTCATTGAACCAGTTGTAGCTGTATATACAGATCAAGTTTTAAACGTTAGACACGTCAGAAAATTTTACAAATTTAATGGTTTCGACGCAATTTTGGAAAATTTTTCAAAATTTTCACGACGAAAATGCCATTTTCGGCACTTTTTGGCCAAATCAGCTATGACATCCTTCAGCCTTAGCCGAAAAAAAGTGCGTCACGGGACGCACATGGCCAAAAAAAAGTGCGAAATTTCGGAAAAAAAGTGCGGCGTTTCGCACTTTTTGACGCAAAAAAAAAACACTGCGCAGCAGTGCAGCGTAGTAACGCAGCTTAAGAACGTAGTGAAAAGGTCAAATAAAGTAAAAAAGTTTATGCCGTAGCCGTATCCCCCCTTTTGGAGGTCACGGTCCGCCCCTGATGATGACCATAATGGCGACCAAAATGATGGGGCTCCGGACCAATGGGGTAAGCTATTTTTTTCTATATGTACATACGCATTTCGTATTTTAGGGATACGGTGGTGGATATCCGGCACCTCCTCAGGGCTCCGGTCCAGGTATTGGATTTCAAGCCGTGAACCAGCCGTATAATCCCGGTGCACCGCCTGGTGGTGGTTAGTTAATTATGTTCATATGTCATTGTATTGTATATATACACACACAACTTATTTGTATTTTTTATATAAACTGATAAACATTTGTGCAACAGTGGCTGTCTGATTAACAACTTCAGAGAAATAGGGAATGTTTTTTTAAACGCTAAGGCACGTTTTGATCATTCGGTATCTTTTATTGATGGGAGACTGAGTTCTTTTTTTTTTGTATATATACACACACAACTTATTTGTATTTTTTATATAAACTGATAAACATTTGTGCAACAGTGGCTGTCTGATTAACAACTTCAGAGAAATAGGGAATGTTTTTTTAAACGCTACGCAGATTTGGTATCTTAACGCTTTCTTTTGGAGACTGGAAACTGGGATGTATATCTTACAAAAAAAAAAACAAAAATAAAAAAAAAAAAAAAAAATATTATATATATATATATATTTTTTCCCACCCATATATATATATATATATATAAATATATATATATATATATATATATATCAAAAATTGTGTACATAGGGTTAGGGGAATAATATGTAGAACACAGTCTAATTTTTGTTTTTAGTATCCCGTGTAGTTAACAATATGGTTTTAGCTTATCCGCCATATCCTGCCGCTGGTCAGTCTCCATATCCACCGTCTGGGGGCCAGCAACCCTATCCGTCTTCGCAGCCCGGATATCCTCAGCAGCCGGCCCAGACGGGCTATAATCCTTCGTATCAGCCTCCTCCATCCAACTATGGACCATCATCTGGCTCGGGTTATCCCCCCGGGGGCTCTACACCGGGCTATCCAAGCAGTGGTAGTTCGGGGGGGTCGTATAACCCGTCGGGTGGATCTGCCCCGGGATACCCGAGCAGCGGTGCCCCCCCTGGGCCGGGTTACCCACAAAATCAGGGGGGTGCTGGATACCCAGCTGCCTCAGGATATCCAAGTAGCGGTGGGGCACCTGGCGCTGGGTACCCCCCGAACCAAGGAGGTGGCGGTTACCCTCCATCCCAAGGGGGCACTCCCGGTTACCCCTCATCGCAGGGGGGCACTCCCGGTTACCCCCCAAGCCAACCAGGAGGTGCTTATCCCCCCCAGAGCGGTGGCTATCCTTCCTCCGGTGGCCCTGGATATCCGTCTCAAGGCAGTAGCCCCTATCCGGCCCAGAATCAAAGCTCAGCATATCCGTCTGGAGGGAACTATCCAGGTTCGAAAGACAGCTCCGGCTACCCTCAACCGCAAGCTCCCGCTTCCGGATCCGGTTACCCGCCGCTGGGACAAGGACACCCAGCGGCGGCAGGGTACCCTGCTGGGGGCGGAAGTAAGGGCTACCCAACCCAGACCACTGGTTATCCGTCGGCAACTGGGTATCCTGCTCAGAGCGGCGCTGCCAAACCGGCCGGATATCCAAGTAAGTTCAATTAGACAGTTATTGTGATATTTTGCTGTGTATTAGAATTCAATCGTAGATACGCAGACCAGATCACATGTTAAATGAGCCTTAGGAAAGTTACTGAGTAGAAGTGATTTGGCGTTTGTTGTGGGCAACCCGTACTGCCTATCCTTTGTTAAGACTAGGGATTAACTGAAGCTGTCTATTCGTGCTTAGCTGAGCTAGTTTGATACACTACGTACATATTGTGCCACAGAAACTTCATTTTAATGACATTTGACACACACACACATTCAACTACATATGAAACATATTATTATTGAAATTAATAATTATTAAAAACAAATGCACCAGTAAGTTTTCCAACCAAAAAATTCTAAAAAAGGCACAAAAATCAAGCCAAAAGTTGGTATAAGAAAAATATCACGTTGTTATCCAAGTAATAAAACAATCACTAGCTAATGAGACTCAAAATATTTAAACTTTTATAATTTTACACTGGCAGCATAGGGATTAAAATGTTATCATTATATGGCAACGTATATTTTGACCTTGGGTGACGTTTGACTTTTGTCTCAAAATGAAAAAAGCAGTAATCTAGGGCACTTGTTTAGCTGATCGTACCAAAATGAACTTTGTGGTCAGTTGTATCCATTGTTGGTGTAAGAACACAGCATATAGACACGAAGCTACGTAATTCAACTGCAAGTGCTTGACCCTTGATTATTTTATTAATTTAATCCTCCATGGTCCATCCAGTTTGTTAGTGAGTTATATAGTGAGTCAGTGTAGAAATAAAAAGCTTGAGTTAATCAAAACCAATCGTCTTATTTGTTTACGTAGCACGTGATTACTAAAAAACTCTTCCAAACTACTGTACTATTCTGACAAGTAATCCTTGCTCATAAGTCATGGGATGGCTTGATGTAATGTGATGACAATATGATGTTTAGTATGGCAGCTGTCTACTGTATTAGTCAGTTTTTACCATTCACGTGTCAATAGAAATTTGAATTGCAGTGATAGCTATTTTTGCTGACTGTGTTATTTAACATTTCTATTGACGTCAGGATTGTACAGTCACCTTTTGGGTGACGTAAATAGTTTGTGAAAAATCTAGTTTTTTATGAATTTCCAAAGTTTGTCACAGCAATAGTAACAATAATAGAATTGATTGAGTTACTAGTCTTACTCGACTTTCAAGTAGCTGACGAACTATTTTGGTTATATATACTGGGCCGATTGCAGTCTTTGTCAAAGTTTATATTTTTGCAAAGTTTGCTTCCTAAAACAAGTTTTTGTTGCTTTTAACTTCTTTTTGCTGGTTGGACTTCAGTCGAGAACTTTTTGTCAACGCCTTTTGTGCAGCTGTTTGAATTTTGTAAGTTATATATTGCCATAGCTGAACTGTTGTAACCTGACCTTGAGGAACATTAACGTATATATATGTTGCATACGTATTGTCTCAGTATTAAAATATATACTATAGTAAAAAGCGTACATGTAACGGGTTAAAAATTTTGGAGGAGCCTTTCTGGACAAAGTTTGGGGACCCCCCCAGATACGGTGCAATTATTAATACCCTAAATTTTGCGAAAATTTCAAACAAAGTAACGCAATTTTAGCTCAAATTTTCGGGAACCTCCCCTCGGACAAATTCGATTTGCAGGGGTCCCTTTCTATTACATGTATCTTAAAAAGTATTGTTGAAAATTAGAAGTTATATTTTCTCTACTAGCCATGTCACAGTTTACAAAGCTTTGTGCACTGTGCAATGTAATAAGACTATCCGCAGCCGCAGCTGTTAATCAGATCTTAACACAAGACCTACGCCATCTTAGACAGTTTTTAGGTTTTGGAAGCTGTTTCTAGTGTTAAAAGTTGTTATTGTTTGATACTTTGTTTTTTTCAGATACCGGTGGCAATCTGGGTCAATCTTCCTCTTCGTGGAATAGTATGAATTATATGGCGAACGTGAGTGTTTTGATTAACTTGATTGTCGCTTTATCTAATATAGGATGTAACTAAGTAGATGTAAAGTTCTTTTTGTTACATTATGTATTGGATATGTAGTGGATTGTCATTAATCAAATAAATTTAAATTTAAATAATAATTTGGGTTGAATGAAACCCATAGGTTGCTATACGTGGCTGTTAAGTAGTAAGCATTTCAAGTGTTAATATCTAGATCTTAGCTAGATTTACTTATTAAGCGCTGTTTTAGTGACCAAGTTTTTCTTTTGTTTTTTAGGTATCTATTATATTAAATTTTTTTCGGTCAATTAAAAAAAATATTATTTTAGGTGCAAGGGTCAGTCCGTCCCTTTCCCGGCTTCAATGCCAATACCGATGCTGAGCAGTTGAAAAAAGCTATGAAAGGAATTGGTGCGTTTGTGATTATTACATTTATTTTTTTATGTCGCTGCATGTAGTTGAGGTGAATGTAAACTTGCGGACTAAATTTCCAGCAACTGATTTAATCGTCAATGTATTTGTAGGAACTCTAAAAACAGTAAAGTTATTTTTGTAAACGCAACATGATTAAGGCTGTTTACTGAACTGGAGCTTTGTTGCCTAGAGTCGATAATTGGGTAAATTTTTTTGAGCGACGTTTCGCCAAGTAGTCCCCCCCTCGTTGATCGCTTTCAATAAAATAAATTAATTATTTGTTTTTAGGGTGCAATGATAAAACTGTGATGAATATCCTGTGCTTCCGATCGAACGACCAGAGACAACAAATTAAGCAGGCGTATAAGACCATGTATGGAAAAGTAAGTTGATTCATTTTTTAATAATTATTGATAAGAGATACCAAAGTTTGGATAAATAATATTGAATGAAAAAAAGTGAAGGATAGCCAGCCACTAGTTGTTTGTTGTTTTTAGACGATAATTAAAAGTCCATAACAAATTAAAACGTTGTGTTCTTTTGACGCTGTGAAGCTTGTGGTTGACAAATTATTTGTGTTTTTTAGGATCTGAAAAAAGATCTAATAGATGAGCTGAAGGGTCATTTTGAGGATGTGATCGTAGCACTGCTGGATCGACCGGAGGAGTATGATGCTGATCAGCTGAGAAGAGCAGTTCAAGTCAGTCACAGAATTCACCATAATCAAGTTGGACAAGTCTAACTTAATGTAACTTAACATATTTTCTAAGTGCGATGGGGGTCCTTAAATTTTTGCGTTTGACGTGTTTTCGAGTCCGTTACGTTCAACTTTAAGTTGTGCGTTTGTGGGGAATCTCCATCTACATTGTTTTAAGGAAACATCTGCATTGTTTTGAATTTTCGTAGTGTCATGTCTTGATTTTTCAGGATGCATTGTGTTGCACCTATGAGTTTCGGAAAATTTCGGGCCATAATTGTTGTTTTGTCCACGTTTGGGTCACTGTTTTGACTACATTATAAGTTTTTGAATAATTAATGTGTGATCTTAGATGAAAATAATCAAATGCATTATTTATTCATAGCGTGGATGTTTTTTTGTTTCAGGGTTTGGGCACGACTGAATCAGTGGTTATTGAAATAATGTGCTCCAGAACAAATCAACAGATACAGAACATTAAATATGCTTACAGACATAGTAAGGATTGCCAATTACCTGTTCATAATATTTGTTCTAAAGTACTTTTACTACTTCTATTTTTACTAAAGTGCTAGATTATTATTTAAACCAGTATTTTTTTATTTGATTTGCTCTTGTAGTACTCCAAATTGTTTTTTCCGTGCAGTCCTTAATGTGTTAGGAATTAGGATACAGCCCTGAGCCCTGATTACCGTTAATTTCGGAGACAATTCATTCAGTGAGGAGGGGTTGGGTGTGGGATAATCTTTGGGGGAGTTGGCAGATCACCCACTCCCCCCACATAATTAATTCCGCCACTGGTTGTGGGGAAAATGTCGGTTTTTAAGGGGCGGGCAGTCCCTGAAGTTCCCACTGTATCTATTATTGTGACTTCGTCCAGCAGCGATTCGTGTTTCGAGCATACTCTACTAACTCAGTGAAATCTTCAGATGATCAATAACACGTGCGGATAAAACTAAACTTTTAAAAAAAATATTTTGTAAACTTTTTTCAGAGTTTGGACGTGACCTAGAGCAAGATTTGGTCAGTGACACGTCTGGTCATTTTCAACGATTGCTTGTCTCCATGTGTGCGGTAGGTCAACAATTGATTTGATTTGTGGTATTATACGTTATTTGATGACTTAGGTTTGGCTTGCCCCAGACACATAAGATGCGATAGCAGATCAGTGTTTTGAGGCCCTAGATATTTATTCTGTCTTTGTGGGTGCCTTGTCTTCTGAGATTATGTTGTTGGGTACAATAAAGCAAATCTGAAAACAGTTCATTTTTGATTCTAAAATCATCAGTAAAAATTGTGCATATGAATTATTTTAATTTTTCAAGTTTGTAGGTATTTTAAATTTTTAACTTTTAATTTTTATTTTTTTTTTATTTTCAGGCTGGGCGTGATGAGAGTATGCGCACTGATCCCGGAAAGGCTCGCCAAGACGCGGAAGTAATTTTGTTTTTTATTGCTTTTTAGGAATCTTATTTCTAAAAAGACCGCGCTTATTTTCACTTTCTGGCTGGTTTAACTAGTCACCACAAGACGTTTGATATTTCTGTAATTTGATAAGATGGTCTGCGGATTCGTTGGGAAGTTTTTTCACTAAAAATTCAATGCCGTAGAAACGCTCATGTACAATAAAACAGTCTAATGCCCGGCTCATATTAATTGTCCTTGAGATCATATTGACAGGGACAAGGATAATTTTGCGTCAGACGTCAACTATTGTGATATTATTGAAACAATCGTTTCTTCCAAGTTCTTATACACAAACTAACTTGGCGCATACTTTCTTTGTGTGACAAATATTAGCATCATTTTTGGTTAAGTAGTTTTCTTGGAATTAGCATATATTCTTTTTTTAGAAACTCTACAAAGCTGGCGAAAAGCGACTGGGCACTGACGAGGCGACCTTCAACGCAATTCTGGCCGCCCAAAACTTTGCCCAGCTCCAGTTGGTTTTCCAGGAATACCAACGGGTCACTGGACACGATATTGAGACGGCCATTCGCAAGGAATTCTCCGGCGATATTGAGGCTGGCCTGATTGCAGTTGGTGTGTTTTGCATGATGTTTTATACTATTTTACTTAATGTTCTTGTTGTTTCTTTTTATACTTTTTTACTTTTTATGCTGTAGTACTTTATTTTTGAATACTGTATTTTTTGCATTTGCTTATTATTGTATTTTTGTCGGTTTAGTTGTACTTATTCAAAAGTATACAGGTGTGTATGTCCGTTCAACACGGCCAAATCAGGAACAAATCACGCCAGTCGCCATGAAATTCGTAATTTTGTACCTTTCCCTTTGTTTCAGTGAAATGTGTGAAAAATCGTCCAGCTTTCTTTGCCGAAAAACTTTATGATTCAATGAAGGTTAGTCAATGGTTTACGCCTGTTGTAGTCATGTATAACTTATTGTTATATAGTTTTGTCTTTTTGAATGCTTGCTCTGATTTTTTTAACTGAAATGCATTTATTTTATTGTTTTGATTTTTTCCGACAAGAATTAAACAATTTTTGAACTTGCATCCTGTTTCTCATCAAAAAACTAACAATGCTCAAAAAAGTTATCTAGGTTGGCTAAGTAGTGATTTCTAGTTATAATGACCATATTATGTTCGCTCATTTAGCGAAAGCACCAAAGAAATCACGCTACCAGTTTTATAGTATGATTCGATTATTAGGTATGGTTTTTTCATGATTTCATTGACTGCCACTCTGACAGGCTTGTAGCTGTTTTACAATAGTACTTCATTCGTAATGATTTCCTTCCATTTTTAGGGTATGGGAACGGACGATCGATCGCTGATCCGAGTGGTTGTGACGCGTTGTGAAGTTGACATGGTTCAGATAAGACAGGAGTTTCAGCGCATGTACAACAAATCTCTGGAATCAGTCATTTCTGTAAGATTTTTGTAGTTATTTCTGTAAGATTTTCTGAACTACATTGTTTAGACCTATACGATTAGGTGTCTGGCGTGTAATAGATATTAGATTGTGTTTTGCGTGTAAATATAGCTTTTTCTAAGCGTAATATAGCTTTTTTAAGCCTAGTTAATGCTTGTCCGAAGGAGTGTGCGTTTGTTCGTAAAGCTAAAAGTTGATCAGCTTTTTAGTAAGTTTTGTAGTTTCTACCAGCCGTATGTCCGTTCAGTAAACAAAATTACGCTGTAAGCACACCACGAGCCGTAACATCATAAGCTTCGTTAAAAATGAATGATGTTATTTTTTCTAAATTTTGTCGGCTTATGACTGCAAATGTTTCTGTTTTTTATTTAAATTTTGGAATTTTTCAGGGTGATACCTCCGGCCGCTACAAAGATGCCCTTATCGCCCTGGTGAAGGGAAGCTAAACCAAAATTGTCTCTTATCTTTTCTCTTATTTTTTGTACCATAATTTGCTGTGCCTTCTTTTTTTCGCTATTGCTCTTTATAAT
Source organism: Trissonchulus sp. WLG1_4 (assembly GCA_030248245.1). Taxonomy (NCBI): domain Eukaryota; kingdom Metazoa; phylum Nematoda; class Enoplea; order Enoplida; family Ironidae; genus Trissonchulus; species Trissonchulus sp. WLG1_4. The sequence goes on from JASANF010000340.1 coordinate 21,873, forward strand.
ATCATGCATATCCTGTTTGCACTTGTTAATCGAGTCACATTTTACAATAAGTGTTAATAGTGTTTGCCTTTAACCAGTTTTTATTTGATTCATACTTGCAGCCGTGTGTCGGTTCAGCCCACATATTACCGAAAAGTCTCGCCAGTTATATAGCAGTAATTATTAATATACTTAATTTTATGCGTTCCTGAAGGGGCCTGTTGCTTTGCAAGTGTTAGAATATTGTTATAATTGTAGACTTGTTTAACTCAGCAACAGGCCTCAGCAAACAGGCCTCATGTTGGGCAACAATAGGTCATATTTAGTACTCTTAATTTTACCGTCAAAGGTTTTTTAAATCTGTGTTGTGAGCGTGAATCGACACTTACGTATTTTTATAATAAATTTTGTGCTTCATTAATAATATTATAATTTTGTGCCAAGTTAGTGTTTTTAAACATTTTTTGCAACATTTTGTCAAAACTGACTTATTTTTTTTATTTCTTGGTTTTTGAGTGTTTACGATAAAATTGTGCGAGAAATCGTCGATACTTTGTACTAATGAATGAACTTTTTACTGCCAATTTTTGTGTTGTGATTGTTCCGGTGGCTTCTCTGGGTGCTGTGCGAATATTTATGTAAATCTATTTTATTATTAATATTTAAATCTATTTTATTACTTGTATCGTGTTAATATATACTACAATATTTATTATTATCTTTATAGTAAAATTTTTTCTTCCCTTATTTTGGTGTTGTCTGTTGTGTCCTATTTATGGCCTTTCTCTGCTGGCTGTTCAGGTTGAGAGAGATTGCGTGTTTCTGAACTTTTTGAGCATTTAGTTTTGTGTTAGTGTATTGACTGCTGCTCAACTTACAACCATAAGGGTTTTTTCTGATCGCCTAGGAGGTGAATATCTTGCTGTTTTGTTCACCCTCAGGCTCAATTCATACTTAGACGTCTCCGTTCATATGGTAAAATTACGAAAGAATCACACCATAATCTAATCTTATACACTATTAGTGGCTTGACTTTCGTAATTTTGCCGGCTATACGGGCATACGCCTGTAACTATGAATCGAGCCTTAGGTGCTCTTTAGAGAGAAGAGTTGAGAACTGGAAATACAGTTTCATATGGTGAACACTGAGGAGAAAATCAGTGTACACGATTTGCTGAATCCTAAGACCAAAACGTGTGACAGTGACTCACTCTATTGTTGATGCTCGCAATGTGTTCTTTTCGTAACGAAATTGCGTGCTTCAGTTTGTAGATTTGGTCGCGATGCATATATTTTCCAAAGTTATCATGCTTACAAAATCAACACCGAAATTGCCAAAAAGCTCAAACACTACGGGTGGATTTCACAACGGTGGTTTTACTAAACCATGGTTTTGCGTACGTTTTTATATGATTTGCACGTTATTTCATTACGAAATATCCCCTGATTCGTTACGAATTTCCTAGATTTTCTAAAACCATGGTTTTAGCTCAGTTGAAATTTCAGACCTGTAGCGCAGCAGGCCTCTGTTTTACTGAAATTTCAACTGAGCTAAAACCATGGTTTTAGAAAATCTCGAAAATTCGTATTTTGGAATGAAATTACGTGCAAATCATGTAAAAACGTACATAAAAGCATGGTTTAGTAAAGCCACCTTTGTGAAATCCCTCTATGAGTTATTGAGTTAGCAGTTTTTCGACCCGACCCGACCCAACCCGTGTTCTCGTCAAACTACTATACAAACTCCAAACACTAAATTTTCTTGTCAATTTTTTGTTATCAGTTTTTCGTGATATGTAGGTGATAGGCTCCGCGAATCTCCAGTCTAGTAGTCATTCTGCCACGAGTCCATTAATAGCCTGAGAACATGGTCAACATGGCAAACTTTAACGTCAACATCGAGGTTTTGTACGCAATAGTTTTCACCCGAAGTGACCCGCTCACCCCGCGGGTCGGAACATCTCAACCCGAGTAGACCCAACCCGACCCGACCCGATTGCGGACTCTAGTGACAACCATACGTCATGCTTACTTACAAATGCCACTGTGAAGTGAAGTGTGGCGCAGTACAGTGCAGACTATCAGATATTTTTTAATGAATGGTATCAGATATTTTTTAATGAACGGTTCAACAAACTGTAGAACGCTTATTAGCCGATTACGACAGTTCAGTCGCAATTTTTCGCGTCATACTGTATTTAAAAAACACCTGGGCTCTTTTTGCTAAATTTTAAGTGTCATTTAATCATAGTGAAACACATTTTTTAAGGAACGCTCGGCGTTTAAAGTCTTTTTTTGAGCTGAAATTAAGTTAAAAAAGTTTGTTGCACAAATTATTTTGCAAGTTTAACGGGTGAGATTCATAATCTTTTTGTAACTCTGTTGGATACTATAAAGTTCACGTTCTCACTAGTTTGCCTTGTATTTTTCAGGATCATAATGACACAGCAGTTTTTTATTCCGGCTTTCATAATGAACACAAAAATATAGTAAAAAATAGAAAATCCTAAAAATTCAATATTGATAGTATTCTCAGACGGATAAAGTTGTTTTTACTTAATCTCCCCCTTAAATTTTGTGGTTAATTTTAAAAATATGCCCCCCTTCCATGTGCGGGTGTCGAACCAAGTTACTAAAAGTGAAAAATTTGTTTTTTACGACACAAAAGTGCCGCGAACAAGGCGAATTTTAGCAACGTAATAGTGACACCTAAATGTGCAAATTGATGCAACTGTGAATCCAATTTATGGGCGACATTGAGACAAAACGAGCTGCGAAAAAATGAACTTTTCAAAAAAATTGACATTTCGTTTTTTCAAACGGACAGTTTTAATATCGTATCAAAATTCACCACAGTTTGCGTTCTGTTCACCTACTGTGACAGACTATGGCGATGTTATTAATCACTGGCTGGTGCGAACAATCTTAACAATCTGAGTCACAGGATCGGATTCAGACTTGTCCGTAAGGATGTTCCTTTGTCCTTTTGCAAACTATTTTCTCTAAATTGATCTGATGCTGATATATTGATGTAAAATTCTGTCACACTCCACCAACTAAAATCCCGATTTTTCAGTAAATCCCAACATAAAGCAGTGAAGTCCTGTTCATACACATGGATTTTGAGCAACTGTTTTAACCACAACTACATATGTAGGTACATACTTAATAATGCAGCTTCGACGTTACCTTCCCTTTAATTTAGTAGAAATAAAGATTTTGTATTATTAAGTTTTGTATTATGCAGTATTGTATTATTAAGTTATTTGTATTATTATTTTGGATTGCGATTTCAAATTTTTATTTTTTCCGAATTGTAATATTTCTTGTATTTTCTTGTATTAAAGTTAAGCTGCAAAATGCAGAAATAATACAGCCTCTGCATTAAGGTGGTAGTTACGTTTTTGACAGTTTTTTATGTTTGCCCATAAGGTGGTCGGACAGCAGTCAACTTTCACTCTTGCAGAACTGTCGAAAACATTACTACCACCTTAAGGACAAGGTGCAAAATATTGAAAAAATACGGTTATCCCAAAAGGAGCTACAGCTGATTCAAGCAGTCTATTAATCCGAATGACGACTTTTAAATCTCAAATCGTCCCTTACGTTAATGGTGGTTACATAGGTGTGCTCGAAATTAGAAAGCAACGTTAAGAGTTGAACCTTTGAGAGAGTTCTCCTACCCTGCTTATTTTGATGCAAACTGTTCTTATGCTTATTCTTATGAGTATTCTGTCGAGTAGGATCTCCAAAAAAATATGCATCGATGAGAGAGCCAAATCCATAATTCCAAACCTTAATTTGAAACGTTAAATACATTCCTATATAAATGTGGCTTGATGGCACTGTTTTGACCCATATGTTGTGTTTCACTGGCTTTTAGCGAAAACTAGTGTTAAGTTGTGAATTTCAACCAATAAAACACCATATTTTCTGTACATATGTAGGTGCATAGAGTACGTAGGTTGATTCAAAAATTGCACACTGGTCAGCAGGGAATAACCTTGGAATCGTGTTGGATGTATTGGAATTTTCATTATTAAACTCATCATGTCATAACTTTTTCATATTAAATTTTCGAAACAACCCAATTTTTGCCTTCCAAATGTCCGATTAGACGCATTGATACAGTGATTGTAATAATTCTACTATAATTTTGCATTTCACACTTTTGTACTGCTATGTCTACTACATACGTGTACGGTGTACTACTGTCCAGATGGCCACTGCATGTGTAATGCAAATGCAAACATATGTCTGTATTTTTGTGTGTCAGCTAAGCGTCAGGTCTCATATGATCAAAAATAATTGCCTATCCACAGACCGTCTCATTGCATCGAACGTCTCATTTTGTTAAATTTCAGCAGCTAAGGACTATAAGCTAAGCTTACAATCCAGCTATTAAGGACGACATTATTCACAAAATATTATCCGGTTTGTTATAACAGACGTAATGTACTGGAAACGTCAACAGTGTCAATTTGGGTTTTTGTGTCATTTTTTGTTAAATTTAGGATCAGTGAAGCTAGGTACGTATAAAAAGCATTTTTTGCCCAGAAATATCGTTTTATTGTGATTTTTGTGCGCCTCCCATCTTGGTCGACGCCTCATAAAATTTTGCCTCAAGATGTGCCAGACGTCCTGATTTCACTGTTTTCTATATACGCAGGACATGTTTGTGTGTATGTGTGTGCATGTGTGGTGTGTGCGGGTGTATTCTGCATTGATTATTTGTTCAGGGAATGGTGGCGATTTCATTACGATGTCAGCGCCATTTGTGGTGTCTTGGAGTTTCTGGTGTTGGTATATATTTTAATGTTTTCAAGTTTCCAATCAGATTTTTACCAAATTTATATCGTGGGAATGTACATATTTGTATGTATTTAGTGAAATAGATTTTTCTTGTTCAAATTAGCTGGGAATTTATTATGTTTCAGAATGTTGCTTGCATTTTCTTTGTTTTGAATTCAGCAGTCAGTACTCAGTCTCAGACTTCTATATATGTACGGTTTTTTAGATATAGTAATTTTATGGAAGAAGTAAATTCAGCAATATCACACCAGAGGCTTTGGAGCTTTCCCTATGCGGTAAAACCCGCGAAGATTTAGAGTTTCAGAATTTAATTTCGGGCCTGTTCAAAATATTGCCAGGGTCATTGGCATAGATGCACATAGGGGGGGGTATCCACCCCCCCCTGAGGGGGGTCGGCACCCCCCCCTCAGACATCCGGCACCCCCCCCTCAACCCCCAACCCCCCCTCTGATGGCCAAGAAAGTGCCCCAAAAATGCGTAAAAAGTTGGAAAATTGCAAAAAATTTTCGCCTGCGGCGAAAAAAGTACCCCAAAAATGAGTTGAGAATTGAAAAATTCTGAAAAATTTTCGGATGTCGCCGAAAAATGGCCAGAACTAGGGACCACCCCCCCTTCCGCCAGGGGTCAGGCACCCCCCCTCGCCGATTGACCCCGTGCATCTCTGGTCATTGGTCCGAAAGACGAGTCTGGTATATTTGAGAAGCTGAATATTTCGACAAGCTCATGCGTGGCTTTAGTGCTATCTAAACGTTCAAAACTTCCGAGTTTCAGTAGGATATTTAGCGATTTTTGATAAGTTTACTTACAGTTTTGTTGCCATGTGGTCAGCTCATAAAATAAGCACATTTTGATTTGAATGAACTCAACTATCACGTTATCCCGGAACGCGAGACTTTTTATTTTCTCGTTTTTTTAAGTTTTTTGTTTTCCTCCAGCAAGCAAATTGAGCCGTCTTTATAGCGTTCAATTGGTTCCCTTGTGACCTGTTGAAATGGTTAGGATTATGGGCAAAAGTTAGAACTTGTCTGGGTATTAGTTGTGTGTGTCAGCAGCAAGCTGAGAGCCAAGATGTGAATAGCTTACATTACTTCGTGGTTTCTCGTCAAGTTTAAGTATGTTTTTAAAGTTTTTTGCATCAAGTACTTTTATCAAGACTGCTATAATTTACAGCCTACTGTAGTACCAGCGCCAAAGTTTTCCTAAAAAAGTTGGTGCTGTACTTAAGTTTTGCCTGGAAATACTAACATATTTTCTAGTTTCAACGGCTTCAAGTTCAAGCCACACAGAATAACTCAGTTTAATCATATGCAGAGCAGAGCTGTTATTGTTTTTATCTGCACTACAATCGATTATTCAATGATGTATTTTTCAATCAATATTCAAACGTTAGTCAAATGATGTATTTGAATCATTTTTCATCATTAAATTTTCCGCATATTAAGAAGATCTTTACTCGTACGGGATCATATCAGGATGCAATTGTCACTTTTTTACTGAAAAAATACTTGGAAACTGACAGCTGCAAGGTCAAGTGAATCAAACCCCTCTCGTATGTATATTTTTTTAGTCGGTCAGCAGTTGACGTTTATTTTGTTGCCGAATTTGTTACTAAATTAATATCTCAATTAAATACCAGGAATTTAGGGTACGAAATTTGGTTTTTCGTAATGTATGTAGTGACAGTTGCAAGCAATTAGACACCCGCTGCTTAATAAATACCAGCCTAAGTTATTTTTTGAAGCTTTTTATAATTTCTCCGTTCACGTAAATCATTTTTGAGATGTGTGACAACAGTCTCCATCGCGTGACGAACAGTTTTTAACGCTTTCTAACTCACTGTACCGAAAGCCTATTCTACATAAATGTTTTTTAAAAAACATCTGAGGCCAAAAGCGAAACGTTAAGAGTGTTCACAAATCATCGCACCAGAATTTTGCAAAATCAACCGGATTTTGCAAAAAAACTGGACCAAATAGATTATTTTTGAGACAACGTTGTGTTCCATAACTCTCGTCGCTCGTGTAAAATCAAGAATTTTAGCTTGGATGTTAAGTTGCTCGTTGCTACTGGCGTTGAGTCTGGCATATTCGCTTAAAATGGGTTTGAGTTTTTTGTGTTATTTGTGTTTCGTGAAGCCTGTTTCTCACGATGTGGAAAAAGATGGGGACTTCGGTCTGACATATGGCGCCCCACATTTGCACGCCACGCGTTTTCCCCATCGTTTGAAACAGGCGTAAGGTAGTGCGGGCGCAAGGGCATTTTTTGTGTATCGCAGAGTAGAAAGTGGGACTGCAATACTGCATGCCTAAAGTGCTGATTGTGTAGATTCTTATTTCTTATTTCTCTGGTTTGAGTCCTGCCGTATAGTGGTTTACTTCCGTAAGAGTCAGAGCAAACAAACCGTTCCTTAGTTTGACCTGAACTCTCCTGTTTCCAATCTCCTTGTAATCAAATCTGCAAATTTGCCCGAGTCCATTAATCTCAAGTGTTATCTGAGATTGACACACATGCCTGCATTAATCTCCTGATAATAGGCTTAAGGCATTAGGAAATTAGAATTGCTAGGAAAGGCAGATGTGTATCGAAGGAACCGGGAGTAAGCCCATTTCCTAGCTATTATTTGCCTAATTTGGGTTTGTAGGTTAATTTAGAGAAACCTGTTTTGATATTAGATAAGGTGAAATACTTGAATGCTAGTTACTTTCAAGAAAGTGAAAATGTCATCCACGTTGGTATCTTGATATATATATATATATATATATATATATATATATATATATATATATATATATATATATATATATATATATATATATATATATATATATATATATATATATATATATATATATATATATATTGTGCACACTGCTATAGAATCCCCTTGTTGTTTTTTTTCCTTAATATTATTGGGTTGCCGACCCCCCGCGAAGCAGGGGTGCAACCCATTGTATTCATATTCCTGATGTTGTTGTTTTTGTTTTTGTTTTTGTTTTTTTTCCTGTTAGCAAAAGTTTGTTACTCGTTTTTCTCTGAAGTTACTGGGGGGATTGGTCCCAAACTTTGGTGGGGGAACCCCCCCTGTGAGTAGTTGTGCCCCCCACCTTGGTGACCCCCTGACCCCACGGGGGGCCGGGTCACGTGACCCCCGAAAATGATGGTACACAAGGGGGGACCCTTGTGAACTTGAAAAATTTTTTGTCAGGGATTTGGACAAAACCTCGTCTCTAGGGGTAGTTTGGGCCCCTGAACACGAATCTGGGGTTATTTTTTACCCAGGACCCCCCTGGACCCGCCTATGAAGCCCCCCAAGGTACCCCCCTAGGGGGTGCCCAGGGGTCAAATTTTCGAAATTGGGATTTTGGTGTTTTTGGGGCTAATTTGAGCCCCTGAACACGAATCTGAGGTCCATTTTTGTCTAGGAGCTTCCTGGGTCCCTCTATGACCCTCCTCAGGGTACCCCCCTCGTAGGGGGTCCTAAGGGGTCAAATTTTCGAATGTGAGATTTTGGTGTTTTTAGGGGTAATTTGGGCCCCTAAACACGAATCTGGGGTTATTTGTTGCCCAGGACCCCCCTGGACCCCCCCTATGACCCCCTTAGGGTACCCCCCCCCTAGGGGGTCCTCTGGGGTCAAATTTTCGAATTTGAGATTTTGGTGTTTTTAGGGGTAATTTGGAGCCCTGAACACGAATCTGGAGTCAATTTTTGTCTAGGAGCTTCCTGGGTACCCCTATGATCCCCTCAGGGTACCCCCTTCTAAGGGTTCAAATTTTCGAAATTGAAATTTTGGGGTTTTTGTGGGTAATTTGGGTCCCTGAACATAAATATCAGGTTTTTTACCGAAAATAGACGATCTTTTGCCTATAATGGACGGTTCTCTGCCTAGAATGGAGAGTCCTCTGACTAAAATAGAGGGTCCTCTGCAGGGTTGGCAGTCTCGGTCTCGGTCTCGGTCTCGGTCTCGTAAAAAACCCGAGACTAGGCTGGTCTCGGTCTCGGTCTCGGTCTCGGTAGGAAAACCGAGACCTGCCATAGGGTGGTCTCGGTATTTCAGATGAGACTTTAAGTTTTCAAAAGTTTATAAAATCACGAAGATTTTTTTTACAATATATAAGTTTCCAAATAGAATTCCAAGCATGAAATGGTCACAACTGTCTGCTGCAGACATGTCAGTTCACCGGCATTCGGCAAACTGACTTTAAGTTTAAACTTTGTACATCAAGCTATTAGTTAAAGTTTGAGCTAGAAGGCTTGTCTGACGTATCGATGTTGCATTTATATGTGGAACCTCTCAAGCATATGTTAAACAGTAAAAATACTGACCATCATTTACCAAATAGGTAGATCTAACTTCGTAGCTGATTTGTAATTAAAAATTTGCTGGCTTCGGCAACTTTACGAAGCGCGTATTGGGTGGCAGTTTAATTAAATTTCTTGAGCCCCGACCTCTCAACGCATGTCAAAACGTCAACTTTATGAAAAAAACTTGGGCACAATCAAAAGCTTTTTGGGCTATGGCGTGGTTGGGGCATCAAACCTGTCCCCCACGTAACTGTGTCAGCGGAAGAAACTTCTGGTACGGGATGGTGCTCGCATCAGAACTTCTGACAGTAGCACCACTGCACCAGCATGGACGATTCTAAGCTGGCACCTGAGTCAGACTGCCAAAATGCCAATGTGTGCAAGGCACTATAAAACACCCTATGGTATGCGAGGAAGTGTGCGAAACTTATTAAAAAATACAAAAAGTTGACAGAATAAATAATAGGAAAATAATCCTATTTTCTCCGGGTTCGGCTGTCAATCACTTACTCTCATGCATCCGGTCGTTTACAATGTTACGTTTCTCGCAAAGTCGCCAGTCATACACTCATACAACCTAATGGTCACTTTTTTGTAACTTAATCACAAATTTTTTACATTTCAAAGTATCTCAAATTTTTAAAATTGAAACTTGAAAAAAGGTCCCCCAAGGGCTGGTCTCGGTCTCGTAGGTCTCGTTTGGGTGGTCTCGGTTGCCTGGTCTCGGTCTCGGTCTCGGTCTCGGTCTCGGTTGCAAACCCGAGACTTGCCAACCCTGGTCCTCTGACTAGAATAGAGGGTTCTCCGCCTAGAATAGAGGGTCTTCCGCTTAGACTACAGGGTTCTTTACCGAGAATGGATGATTTTCTGCTTCGAACACTAGGTTCTCTGCTTTTAGAGGGTTTTCTGCTAGAAATAGAGGGTCCTCTGCCTAGAATAGAGGGTCCTCTGCTTAGAATAGAGGGTCCTCTACCTAGAATAGAGGGTCATCTGCCTAGAATAGAGTGTCCTCTGCGTAGAATAGAGGGTCTTCTGCCTAGAACAGAGGGTTCCTTACCGGTCGGCAACCCGTTGTGGCCTACTGGCGATTTTTATACATGTGTCTGTATTTGAGACATCAGTCAAATTTTTTGGGGCCCCAATTCTTTAGAAACACACGAACCTTGTATGTAATTCAAATCAAACTAAATGCTGTATAACCTATTCAAGTTATCTTTTCGACTGGGACTTTAAGCTTATGAACTCTGCAACTAGGTTCCAACCGTAACGTAACTTTATTTCATCAATTCATTTTATCACCGCAGATGGTCGACATAAAACTGGCATTTATGGACTACTGGTACAATAGCTTCATTTTCGTGTAATAAAATTAATGATCTGACTTGATCGGTGACGCAACCCAGTTTTGGTTTCACTTGCTGACCATAATTACCGGGAAATGTCATTATCGCCATGGCCATAAAAGGAGGAGTGTATGTAGAGAATGCTCTTATGTAGTTAACCTTGATTTTATATTTCACTTTGGTCAGTATTTAATTTTGTGACTTATTGTACTTATTCTAATAAGTACTAAGAAGTATTCTATTGTGTTTATTCTAATAAGACCACAAAAATTTCTTTGTAAGAGTCAGGAGCCTTGAGTCTGTGACTGTGACTAAAGTTACTTCGGGTCGATTCATACTTACAGCCGTATTTCCGTTCGGCGTTCAGATAGCGAAATTTCGAAAAAGGCAAACCATGGTACATTTATTATAGTAGGCTAACCTTAAATTTTTGTAACAGGGTTTTAACGGGTTTTGGGTATAGGGTCCAGTGGCCTCTTCTACAGCAATACATATCTTCAATTCTTAAATATTACTACCCAATTCTTTTAATGCTCGGTTGTATTTCATTTAGCCTGGTAATTTTGATTGGATACTTGGCACCCTACCCGTGAACAATTATCATGCTTTTATTGTTTCGCACCTCAGGCTAAATTTAAATTAGGTGTCACATTTAAACCAATTATCCTTCTGGCGTGACCCTTCTGTACGCGTCGCTACCATTGTTTGAACACACTGCTTTTAGCTTTCTGTATAGCTTTTTTTGGAAAATTGGGTTATAGTGGATGTACGTACACTGGTTTAGATTCACAAGGCGTATTTAATTCTTGTTCAAGGCAACTGCATACTTTGTATGTATATAATTTATGAAATGCGCACAGATTTTTTTATTTGTGTAGTGCAGCGTGTTATTTCATTCTAAAGGCCGATTCACACAGTGCGATTTTTCAGCTGCGATTCTGCGACAAAATCGCACTAAAATCGCAACTTGTGAATGCGTCTTAAGGGTCGATTCAAACTCACAGTCCAATGTCCGTTCAACCGGCAAAATTACAAAAAATCATGCCACAAACTTATCTTAAATATATATATGTATAGACTATTAGTGGTGTGTCTGTCTATTTATAATTTTGCCGACGGAACGAACATTCGGCTGTAAGTATAAATCGCCCTGAAAGAACATTGATCGAATTCAAAGTTGAAAACTTTTGTGACTCGATTTTTGTTTTTTTGGATTGCTTCTGTGTAAGTTATATATACAGGGTCTGTTAGCTATAACTATTAGATGTGCTTCCTATATGTCGCTTCGAGGTTGTAGTGCTTGGTTCGCTTTCGACTGCTCTACGTCACGTCTTTCTAGGTTCTGTGAACCTTCGCGCTTAAAATCCGTAATATATATGAGCGAGTAACTGGCAAGTGTTTAGGTGGCCAGCATTGCTTTCTAAACCTAAGCCTGAGCCTAAGCTTAGGCCTGAGCCCAAACCTAAATCTCGGAAACCATGATCCAATCAATGAAGTTATGTTCTAAAAATAGGAAGCGTTCACTGGAATTAGAACAGTTTTTTCCTTGGTATACAATCGTACAGTCGAGTACAGTACAGTATCATACGGTAATTAGACATTCTTAGACTCAATTTCTTCCTGATTACTGTATCCTTCAATTATACAAATACTTGAATCAGGTAAAACCCTTGAGTGTTTTTACCCAAGCCGTATTGAATGCATTCGTAAGATACTGTGCGTGTAATTGTAGGGTAGGAAATGCATAAAAGGTGGCTGGTAGCTCAGTAACGAGGTGTTAGCAAACAAAAATGATGACACTCAAAATAGACCATTCCGCGTGGCTGATTCTGCGTTCCCTCACCTGGTCATTAACAAGACACCAATTATATACATTTCAGTAGCTGTGAATAATGGAAACTAGCCTACTAGTCTGGTGGTGGGGTGATCGAACTCTACTTAAACTGATTAGTTTTTATTTTTTATTTAAATTGTCTTGGGCTAGTTATTGTGTTTGAGGCACCTCAGGAATTTTTTGAATTGAAGAATACTGTGAGTCTGATTGAAAATATGCATTTTAGTTTAATTATTTTTCAGTACCCCTGTCTCAGTTTTGAGCAATACCATCTGGTAGACGGTTAGGTTTCCAATTGGCAGATTGTATCGAATTCCTACTGAGACAACAAGGTTATTTCTGAGGTTTCTGTATATTTGTTTTAGTTTTATTTTTTGTTTTCGTTTTCTTTTCGTTTAGGTTTTTATTTGTTTTTTCTCGTCAACAGCTTGTCAATATTATCACCTGCAATTAAGGTTATATGTATCATGTATTACCGCGTTGCAAAATCATTACCAGTGTTAATTTTTGACCCGAATATAACATTTTTTATTTATGCTTGTTTATTCCAAGTGTAACAATCTCTGCTTTTTTATTAAAAAATTGCGTATCATTTGTCTACATATATATGTTATCTGAATTTATGCTTGCTTCAAAAATATTGTATATATTTGTGAGAGCATAATATTTCTATGCTTATGGACACACATACTTGAATTGGAACTCCGACTATTTTGTTAGCCTTTTTTACTTTTGTTAGGTATAAAGTAATACATTATATACAGTAGACCAAGATAGGATTTTTTATGTTTTACTTTTGTGCCGTTGTCACTATTGTGTTTTGCTCTGCGAATATGTATACATATATTGTAGGGTATATAATTGATACTTATGTACAAGCGAATGTATTATGAGTTCAATACTTTCGGCAAAACAGAACGGAAAATCATTTAATCTTTGCGACAAAATTAACACACTTTGACAGGGATTTTTAATTTCACCGCTTTGCTGGTCGAAAAAAATATATTTTTCATCTTTTAAAATTTTAAATAATTTACCTTTTTGTGCATTTTTTGGTTATTTCCGTTTGGTAAATGTGCCTACCGCGTTATAATTGTCTAAAGGTGCGCTATTAATCACAAGGAAATAATTTATTCATAATTACTGCGTATCAAAACGACATTTTCGCAGGACAAAAACTATCAAACTTTTTATCAACTCACTTTCATCTCTATTTACTATTTAACGCTCAACTCTGGAGACTGGAGTATAGTTTTGACGAGTTCATGTTCTGAGTGAATTGGACTTTATCAAGTCTCTCATAGTCTTATTCTTTCTTTAGGGTATACTTACAGCGTATATATTTACTGTATGTCTGTTCAGCTGGCAAAATTACAAAAAATGACTTTTACGTACTTGCGCACAACAGCAAATATGCAAATGAGATATTGTCTAGACGACTAACAGGAACCGAAGTTTAGTTCATGGCGTACTTTCTTACTGAACAGTCTGTCTATTGCATACTATCTGATTCACCTACATGCAGAGCTTGCATGCAGTACTTTTTTGCCTTGCCTTCTACTCAGTAGCGATGAATCAGGACCCAACAGCCGCTGCCGATGCTAACGAGATACTCGCTGAGGAGGTCGCGAGCACTTTCTTTCAAAATGCAACCTCAGGCAACAGCGGCCAGAGGGCAGACCAGAGCAACCACCAAGATTTACTAAATTACTGGATCTTGAGACAAGGTCACAGTGCTCGTCTCTATTTCAGTTTCGAAACTCAGAGCTGGTTTCTCTGATCTCTGGTGCTGAATTTTGACTTCTTACCTAAAGTCGTTGCCTGAAACGCATCTAGCTGCTATTGACATTAGGTACATACATACCTATGTATATAGCTGGTCAATTTGCTGTAGTCAGTTTTGAACGTGGTTTAATACCCTAATGCAGCAGTTTCTCGAATTATTCATTAAATACAAAAAGTTTGCTGCGCAAGCCAAGTTTCGACTTGAAATTGTATCGAGCTTTTTCTAGTGGTTTTATTATTTACTGGCTTTTTTGCGCGGACCCCTGAGGTCTATGTAACTATAGTGACCCAATCTGCACACTGTCTGACTACGCCTGAGTTAATGTCACGAAACCAGTCAAAAGTATAAGATTTTCAGCCATTTGCGATTAAATTTGTTTATGCTTGGAAGCTGTGGCACTTTTTTTGAAAGTTTCAGCTTAACCTCAAATCCCTTGGTGTGCTTGCGTGTCAGTTGAGCCACGCCCACAAGGGTGAAGTCTCAGGGTTTCTTAAGAAGTTCGTGGATCCAAAATCTTTAAATATCTCCGGCTTCCGGCATGATAATTTTTGCGAAGAGATTATCCGTGCTTCAGCGGAGATTATTGTACATAGTGAAGATTTTTTAGCATAATTTTTTATCGTAATTTAGCGACCATAAATGTACAAAAGGTTTCCAGTCTGGGTTAAGCTTATCTTGAATTTTTAGAAATTTTAAGGGGGGCTTGTTCCGACTTTTGGGAGTCTTACTCAGCACAGAAAGGGAGCTTGTCCGGCCGTGTCAAAGTTGGGGGAAGGGTTTCAGCCCCCCCCCCTCTTCCCCCATATACATTTGTGCTGTCGACATGCGACAACCATTATATAAAATGCTTTAAAAGCGGATTCACTTTTCGTTTAAAGCTTATAAATTCTATGTAATACTTTTAATTCTACTAACGTTTCGAAAAATCACGCCGCCTATACTGCAACTTTGAGTATAAATCGACCCTTTAGTCATTAAGTTTGTGAATACCAGCCCGCGCAACTCCAAAGACTGTGTCCACGAGAAGAGCCCTTGAACGCAGTGTTGTGGTGGGCTCTAATTGAAGATGCATGTTTTTCCGGGCTTTGATTGGGAAGGCTGGCAGACCACGCCCTAGCCTAGGCCAAACATAGCCCTGGCCTGGTACGCCTGTGTCGCTAATCGAACATGGGCTGGGCTAGTAATTATAATTTGCCATATTGTTTCCTTGGCGTCTTTGTGGAAGGCTAAATTAGAAGGGGGTCATAGGGACGAAATTATTTTTATATCATGGTGAAAAATTCTCAGCTACATCGAATTCCTATTTATACACATCATTTTAAGATTTCACCTTATGTAGTCCTGAGTCTCCGATTTTGGTTGGAAGCGGGTATATATAGTTTAATAAGTTTACTGGATAAATATGTCCATTACTACATAGTTGCCATAAATAATATTCAGCTACCAAGTTTTTTCAGGTCAGTCTACTTTGTTTAGAAAGATGGGGAGAACTACGTGAGAGATTAGTAATCGTAGTGACCCTCCTCAGCGGTCCTAACCCACCCCCTCTGACCAACAGATTGTGGTGTCTACCAGCCGTAGTCTGAGATCTGTCTCTGAGATTTCAGTTGTCCTATTTCTACTGGCTGTAGCTGACAAGTTGACGTGTCTACTTAAACTTTCCGGCGCGTGTCAGACTGATATTTTAGTCCGGGTGACTGAATCCTGGAATTCGGCATTGTCATTGTATTCATTGCCTTTTGCGTGACTATACTCGTTTTAGATGTCCGCATGTGACTAATTTATAGGCGAGATTTTGCTCTTTTTGACATCTACAGACCTAGACGTAGGGTTCATGTCCTACTGAATCGGCCTTTATAGTTTTGGTTGCGTGCTAATCACTAAATGTAATAATTAGCATGAGTCACCTACTCAGTTTAATGGTCAATAACTTTTTATGCTATGAAATCATAATTCTCTTAATAATCAAGCATTATATACATGAATACTTCAACCCTATCTTCATACTTACATACATAAATACATACATATACTCTTTAATGGAGATCAGAGGGTCACCGCAAGGAAGATGTGCTAGACATTGACAAAGTTCGACTTTTCTGCTATTTTTTCAACTTCAACTCATTGTGGGGCATTTTTTGGCACTCGATAATAAAAGACTGAGTTTATTGGGGGGAGTCTGTTAGCCCGCAATACACTGAGCTTGGACTAAAATTGAGCAGTTTACATGTTTATACCGATATCAACATCTAATCCTGGACTAAAATCAGTACGGTCCGTTTAGCCAGTAAAGGAATAACTTGGCAATTGCAACTTTCATCCAGCAAGGTTACGCAACAATCACGCCACCAGTTTGATTTATTAAGGGAAAATTACTGATGATCAATAATTGAGCTTAGGGACAGACGTTTAGCCCAAGTCCACAAAATTGATCACTGTAATTTTTTAAATTTAAAATTTGACCGCCAAATTTTTACCATCCATTCATCAAAAATAAAAATTTATGTTAATTTAAAATTGTAAATGGCATTTTGATTAGGTGGCACTGTTAGCTTGGTTTGAATTAAGTAATTTTTTGACCTTGCTTTTAATTGTGTAGGCTGATTAAAGTAAATTATTTTTTAAATTCACATTTTATCTTTTCCCAAGGGTTATATACATATTTTCAGTTTCCCGGGTCAACAGTTATTTTTCCTATTTTACCACTATTCACAGGTAGTTTTGAAATTTTTATTGAGCAATAAAAACTTCTAGGATTTTTAAGATATAAATTTAGTGACAACTTCCTTTTTAGATATCTTTCATTTATTTTTCCTTGAAATTTTTACGACCACTAAATCGAGTATATTAAATCTTTTTCCCAATAACTTTCTGATTTGATGAATACTTAATTGATGTTTAATGACTATTTTAGTAACTCCTTGAGTGCGTTATTTCAGGAAACAAGTTGAGTAAGATTAATTCAGAAAATCACATTATGGGATAGTGAAGTCATGTATATATATTTCCGACTGTAGCACTTTGTCTCCGTAAAATTTTAGTTGTAGTTTTTGAAAGTATTTCCGACTGTTGCAGCTTGTTTTCTTTTTCCTTTAAAATTTTGGTAGAAGTTTTTATGATTATCGATGAAATTTTTTTGTTTACCTCGTTGCTTCATGGACTTAAAATTCTGATAAAATAGACCCAATAATAATTTTTTATGGATTTTATGGGATAGTGTCGCGAAAGTAGTCAGGTTGACACGCCTGCAGCTATTTAGGCAACGATGTTTTGCAATTACGAAGTCCTATGAAGTCCTATGGAGTTGAAAAACTGTTTTCATAGATATTTTTCATTTTCATGAGTTTCAAAAAAATAATTGACCAAGTCGTTGTGTGTATGTGGTTTGGTCTTAATAAATTGAACCTATCATTTGTGGCATGAAGCTGTGGATGTTTAAAAATTTAAAACTATTTTGTAATTTTAAATTTTAATTAATATATGAATATATATATATATATGTAACTACCAAGCATATTATGTATGCACATATGTACATATATCATATTACAAGGAAGTTGAGTCCCCTAGATTTTGATATTAATCATTTCTGGATTAATCCAATCATCTAATCATCTTCTAATCAAGCTGAGTTTATCTCTCGAAAGCATCGCCTTCAATTTCAAGTTCCTTATCTCAGACTTTTTATGCCAATTTGGAAATTTTTCACACAATTTAATCAAGACTTGGAGGCGTGATTTTTCATGCAATTTGTGACTGAATTCTTTACATCTCTCTTTTTCTTGAGCCAGACTTGAGGAAAATGTTTCTACACTGCCCGAAATTGTCAGTTGCTCATTCATAAATTAAATTTTGGCCTACTTAAGGCGTCATTATCAGGCAAGCTTGGTCGGCCCTCTCTTGTGTGTGGACCTCTTGGCTTGTTGTTGGCTTGCTAGCTATGTATGTACATAGTTATCTATTTTTCTGGATTGGAGTAAGAATTTGTGTATATTAAATAGAATTTACAAAAACTAAATACTAAATGCACACTAAAACAATTGTTTTTATCGTATTTTTTGGGGGCGAGTATATTTTGAAATTCCGAACCGACCCCCTCCCTTGGAAGACCTCGTGTGTCCGGCCAACCCGTCAGAGTGATAAATATGTTCCTACTTCTTATAGTCCGGGCCAGTTGCTAGTTTTTGCTGACAATTACTACGAATTGATAATTTGCTATTTGCCACTTTGTTGGCACGAACGTTGCGCTGCAGTGTTGGTCTGTCTTGCATTTAATTGCGCACTCAAGAGTTATAGCGTTTTTGGCTAATTTTCCATTACTTTAGGGAAAGTAGAATTCGTGGTGGAAAGGCATAATTCGTTCGGTTTATTTGAATGATTGATAATTGTCATTTGATTACATATGTCCACCAAGTCAATAAACTGATCAGATTAAACTTTTTTTAGCTAAATCGTTCATGTTCAAAACACTTTGTAAAATCAGAAGGCTAAACTTTCGTTTAAACTGTATCGGAATATTCTTCATGTATATATGTACAGTTTTTCGTTTAGATCTTTTCCGCATAAAATTGTTTGTAATCTTGGGCTACGCATGATTTGATTCACTATACGGTACGAAACCTTCTGATTTAATGTTTCTGGCCCGCTTATATATCGCAGACATTCAGGCTCTGTGAAACTAGTTAACTAAGTTGGCTGCTAGCCTTGCACTAGAAGCCAATTTTTCAATGTCATATTTTTGTCGAAGAATATTTGTCAAGAATTCAGAAGAAAATGTCGACACTCAATCAAAATATTTGTGAAGGACAAGTCAAGAGTTGGGAGAAATGGAACCTTTTTTCGCTTGACAGTTTTAGCTTGCTTTTTAAAGTCAGTTTTCGAAACTGTAAATTATCAGGGATTAATCAAGTACATAAGTTTTGTCCAGTAAATTATTCGTCGCATAACTTTCAAGCCTATTATACGTAAGGACAGAGGGACAAGGACAAGGATAAATTTTGGTCAGCTGTGAGAAATTGACAGAAACGTTTCGGCTATTATTTATAAACAGTCTTTAAAGTGAATTCGACTATCTTCATGCGAAAAATCTACTTGTTTTCTTGCAATCGCTTAGGGACAGAGACCGAGATAGGGACTATGACAAATTTCGATCGGCCGCTGTGAACGATTGACGAAATCGTTCCTTTCTCTGCATACGCTCGAGTGTAGGCTATGACTGTATCATTGTTCAAGCAAAAAACTGTCCGCACAGTTTTTTTAGTCTGTCGGAAAGAAATCGACAGTGACAACTGACAAGGACGAGTATGAACCGGGCTTTAAAGTTAAATTTCAACCGTAAATAAGCTATGGGAAACGGCCATTACCCATTAGTCCCATCATTTACTCACTGCTAAAGTCTGACCAAAAATTACTGACATAGACGCAAAGTGCTTGTTTTCTGTACTGACATCTGTGAAGGCCGCAATTTATGAGAGGTGTCCGTAGAAGCAGGCAGGCACACTTTAAGCAAAATATTTATTAATTAAGCTCGCATAGCAGGCTGTGTTACTCGCGGCGTCTAAAAGCCTCAAACTTTCATACATCGATGTCTTATCTAACCTATAGTAAGTATGTAACAAACAGGGCTTACATTAAGGGAACCCGGCTTTAACATGTCCTATTAATTTTGGGTTTGAAATTTTAATCGGTTTTTATCTTTTTGAATTCCTATTTTTGTTGTTCAATCACTCTTATGTTTTTCTAATAACAACTTGTAAGTGAAGAAGTGTCGGTTTATCTTTAATGACGCCCCCCATCATAAAATGTCCATATAATCATATGAAAGTAAATTTATGCTTAGTTATGCGCAATTGCTGAGTTGCAGATGATTTTTATGGAATTTCAAAGTTTGCAGATTTTAGCAATTTTGCGAAACTTTTTCCATTTTTTGTGAAAAAAGGCGCATCAATACAACAGAGGTCGTTTAAGGTAGACGATAGAAAAATTATATTTTCAACAGGTATTTTTTAGTAATAGTAGCCTACTGTAGCCGCCCTTGAACTGTAAAAAATAGCTGGGATTTTAATATTTACTGTTGTAAATAATTATTATTTTAAAATCCGTTTAGGAGATTCCCAATGGTGTAGTTTTACTGTGATATTTTGACTGATAGCATCTTTTGCTGTTTTTTCAAAGAAAATACTTTCAGTTTTTAGGCGACACTTTTAGTAGATGTTTTCAGTAATTGAATGCTACTATAAGGTTACATGTAACGTGTGATTCAAGAACATGGTTTTTTGTTTTTTCTTTTTATCTTAAGTTTTCGTATATTATATTAATTATGTTTTTAAGATTTTTTATGTTCCACGATTAAATTCTGTAGGTTTATGTACTTACAGCTTGTTTTGATAGGAATTTCAATACAGTACCCACCAAAAAATTGCTTTAGTTTAAAAAAGTTTAAATCGCTCAAACTTTTTATCGCTTTTTTATCCAATTCTTTTTATAGCCTTCCAAATCCACTTCCTTTGTTTATGTAAAGTTTTATAAGGACTGTTAACTTTGGTCTTGGCGGCCATAAATCATTCAGTAGGTCTGGAGGGATTAGTTCCACGCCAGACTTAGTATTCTAAAGAATGTGACCCGGTAGGATGAGCTTTTGATCGTTTTGGGGCACACTCAATTCGTCTTTTGGATTGCAGTGTAATGGGCTGGGGCCTTAGCCTATCTGTCTTAATCAATTGTAATCCTGTGGAGAATAAGCTGGAAAATTGTTCTTGTTTTGGTATATATAATTTTTACAATACACTAAGGGCTGCATTGCAAAAATTGTCTAGAGCAAAAAATTGTTAGATATTTTTTCAAACGGTCTTTTCCAAAGTTGAATTTATCGGATTAGATTTAACTTGATCTCCTCAATAACTCAGCGTCAGTTACACTTAATTTGCTGAAACTTGGCACACACCGAGATAATGTACATATGTTAAGCCATGTAGGGCGAAATTCAAGCTGGCTGTTTTCTATTTGTGCTGTATTATTAACAAAATTAATCTAAATCTAATCTGTTAAATCCAATTTTGGATAAGGCCCAAAGACATGGGATGAGATAACGTTCGATAACTTTCACTGGTTATCGATTCATCATTGGCTAGCACCAATTCATCATTGTTCGTATCGTAGTAGTTTACTAATTAGTTTAATTCGCTATACATAAATTCGTCATTCTGATTTTAAAGCGTAAGTTTCATGTGCTAACTTTGTTTGAAATCTGGTATACAGAACTTCTGGTAAGACTTTTAATTCACTAATCTCGGTACATATCTTTAATATATGGAATGATAATTATGCAATATTATCCAAATGTGTGTGCAACTGTCGAATGAACTGAAATACTAAAGTTTGTTTTCCACTTATTCCATTGAATTAATTGTGCCAGGTCTGCTAAAACTTCGAGTCTGTCTGCCATTACTCAAACACTGACCCTCGGTCTCTCTAGAATTCCACACAATGAATGAACTGGCCAACAGAGCTTATCTAGCTGGGCTTTCCGCATTAATGTTGCCACCCCACTCCGATAATCTGGTGCGAAATTTGTTTATATTTCCTCGCACAAGGGATACGTGCTTGTTTAGTGGAGCCAGGATTTGGAAAGGGGGGGTCAATGTATATATTTGCTGTTGGCTCAAAATGGAACGACTAGATTAAATGGATTAATGTTTATTTTTTGGAAATTTCTGTTTTTAAAATTATTGTTGTTTTCTGCCCATCGCAAATAACGCAAATAATGCATCACCATCTTCTTTGAACTACAATTGCAGCATCGCATACGTGGTTTTTCAACGATAAACTTTATTTTACCGAGAAGCTTTAACTCCAAATTTGATACAGTATTAAAGATCATAGCTGTCAAACTTTGTGTGTGGCATTGACAAAACTTGAGACAGTTCAAAAAGCGTCAACCCCCTCTACTAGCTCGCCCAGCCAAATTTTGAAGCCGTTACACGCCCGGCCCCGTGGCTGAACTTGAATACTGCAGAAATGAGGCCACATGCACCAGTGCCAGAAATTATATAAAATGGAACATAATATATGCGGACTTAATAGGATACATACATCCACATTATATACCATAAAGCACATGTACGTATATTGATTTGCTCTCGGTATAGCTTGTCCGTGCTCTTTTCGACAGTGACAGACCTTGGTGCCAGAGCTTATATGACTCATATATATTTGGTATATATTTTCTTAATGTTTATTAATATTTATTGGTAGTTAATATACTGGTTTATTTATTGTTGTACTTAATTTTTTGTCACACTGTGGAGCCGAAAGGATATTTTTTAGTGCAGCTACAGTGCAATTCTGCTTTATAGGATATGTCAGACGCAAGCCCTCATATATGTACATACGATCATGGGTTTGACTTGAATCATGACATCTTATCGATTGACTCATGGATCAAGGGTACAATAATAGGGACTACATGTACCTACTCTATTGCTGTGTCCCTATCATGTACTCTTGATGGTACGAATTTTAGCTGGCGAAGAGCTACTTGCACATAATCTTCCCAAACGTGGTGGAATTCGCATTAGCTGCAAGAGCATAGGACTTACATAAGTATGAAACCGCAGTTGCTAACTTTTACGGTATTTGTATCTAAAATTCCAAGTCTCGCATACACTTATTCAATCCACTAATTCATAAAAGCTATATATACCGGTTTTGTTATGTAGCCTAACTAAGGATTTTTCCAATAAGCTCATATAAATCGATGAAAGTTGGACAACTTCCAGTTGGTCTTCAAATCCGTCGACCATTTTGAACTTTAATCTACTGCGCTGAAATTGAGGCTCAAAGAAGGCACCGTGTCGTCAAAATGGGTATTTTGTATTAATTTTGCCCATCTTTAAAAGATTATAAAGTCGTCTTGAGTTTAAAATTTGACTTTCATAATTACTGTTGGTACAGTAAACTTGAATCGAAATCAGTAATGATTAATGCCTTAGTGGTTTACCGGATACGAATACGGTAGGTATATATTGATATATCTACTGTCTTGTTGGCGGTTTGATAATTTTAAGACTAGTATTTAATTTCTTACAGTTGCAGTGCGGGTCCATTTTGATTGATTATAGCTCATTGTTTGAGGATCAGAGTACAATACTGTATTGTTCACTGTCAAACTGTGTACCTTGTACAGTAACTGTACCTCTCCAAGGACCTTCCTACTTAATCTCTCGTGTGTAAAGTGTGGCTATTGTTTGCCTTAATCTAGCATATTGTCTGTGTTACTGTGTTTTTGTATCAAATATGGTATTTTTTAATCTGCTTTTGATGGAAAATAGTATTAAATCGCCGGGGGCATTTGTTTGAATCACCCGTCTCCCCCCTAACCCCGAGATACGCCGCGACGGATAAAGAGGACCTCCGTTTCCCTGATAAAGCAGTTTTGGGCTTTTTATTAGTTTTTATTGTTGTATTTTTTTTATCATGAGAGGACGTTTAAATAATGTCGAGGGTATACTCTAATATGCCCGCCTTCTAGAGTCCTCTATCTCGATAGCTCAATTTATCTTTTTAATTGGTTACTAGATAATTCCTAATTTAAAAAATATATGGAATGTATATGAATTCATGTTTTAACTCCAATTATGGCACCCCCTCACCCCCTGAAAGGACGGTACTCAGTTTTTTATACACATTCCTTATTGTAAAAACTGTTAAAAAAACTAAGTCGGGTCAAAAAACGAACTGTCTGAAGTTAATCAATCTTTTTTATTGGCTGTGACAGTTTTTTAGCAGTTTTTTAGCGGCTCTGTTCTCGAAAATGTTGCCAACAGACGTGATTCGTATTATTATCAGAAAATAAAAATCATATTTATCGTCTGCCGCTTTGAAATTTTTTATTTGACTTTGAAAATTTCTTGAATTAAGAGTTAATATTTGATTAATATCGGTATATCTTTTCATCTTTTCCTACTGTAATTACAGATAATGATTATGTCAGCAAAAACGACCAACTTTGTGACTATTATCCTGTCGCTGATGAAATATTTTAATTTATAACCCCTGATGAATTTAAATTTTTGTCTGAAATTTTTTTGGACGTCGGCCCGTCAGTGTCACTCTACAGCTCGCAACTTGTTGTAAACTGTTATTGCGATCGTAACGGTTGTTGAAACTTTGGGTAAGTTTAGTTTTTTGATTCAAATATAAGTTTTTGACTTAGTTTTTTGGTTCAAATAGGTCAAGGAATTTCCTGCCACAGTGTAAGAATCCAGGCAGGTCAGTTTTTTGTGGAATTTTTAGTAGTTTTTGCGATTTTGGATACATGTTCTATTGAAATTGAGTCATGAGTTTCCATTAGACATTAAAGTTGCGGTCACTGTACTTGGAACTAATTTTAAAAGTAAGTATACTAGTGCGATATGACCAGATATCAGGACAGTTTACGGTGCTTAAAATTTACTAATCAGTGTGTGTTATTCGTTAAAGGTTTAATCAGTTGATCTGAAATAGTGAAATCCCTTTTTGATCTCTGAAGTACATATGTATGTACAAAAGATGGCCATTGGTTCAATTTTTTAGTTAAGTCTTTGTCTTAGGTTGTTTTTTGTTAAATGCGCTTTATATAGAAAACTCAGCTACATAGCTGCATAATGATGTGTCTGTTAACTTAAAAAATGCCCAAGCACAAAAAGATGCATATTTCAATGTTCACCCTGAACTGACCCGCTTTACATTCACAGACAGATGATTCGATGCAGCCAATACCAAACGTCAAATCGATTCATAGTTTATAGGCCAAAAAGGTCAAAATCGCTACCTTTTTGCTGCAATAAGGTTAAAATTGCCTCCGTTTTAGCTGAGACGGGTGGGTCTAAATTTCTTTAGGCATCTAAGGGGGGGTCTCCCAACCAGGAAGGAAGGGTAATCCAGAATTATTTTTCTGCTGTTTGTCAGCTTGCAAAGACGTGATGGGTCGATGCCTGGGTGAACTTACATATGAGTGCAAGTCAGAATTGATCTGAGGCCCTGTTTGACACTAAGATACTTATTAATACTTAAAAAAGTGTTCACACAGTGTTAAGTAGAGTTACTTTTCACTTAAGCGGAAGTCGCTTTCGATTGGCTGGTATTAGACCAGTTGCAGTCTAAAAGCAAATCTAACCAATCAGAACGTATGTAGCTAGGTGGGCGGAGCTTCTATTAGAGCATTCTGATTGGCTCGCATGTTTAAATAGACAGTAATGTAAAGTAGAACTTTTCTACCTTCACTTAACGGCTAAGGTAAAAAATCTAAAAAGTAAGTTCTCTGTATGAACTGGAATTTTTACTCAAAATCCCTTGAGCAAAAAACGTAAGCATGTGTGAACCATTCCTGAATCTACACAGCGAACCACAAGCACATTATGTACATATGTTATGTATACGTTAAGATTGTCCGATCAAAAGCGGTAATCTTCTTCGAGAAAACGCACAATATGTGCACAATTTTTGATGCAGTTGTGTTTGGCGGCATTTTTTCTGTTTCGTCGAAGCAAGAATGTTGCAATGTTGTCATCACCATGTTACACCACTGTTTTATTTATTTTACAAATGAAATTTAAACTTTATCTCGCTTGTATCAAACTTTTTAGTAGACTTGAATATTTGTCATTTCACTTGGGAGGGGCGAGGTTTTTTTTTGAAAAGCCAAACTTGTGAAATCAGTATCAAACGTAAATTTACCTTAATGAAATTTTTTGAGAACTATTTTAGGAAATTGTAAGTTAAGTTTTATAGCATTTGTGTATAATTGGTGCATATTTTTCCACGTTGGTTTTTTTTGCACAACTACGTAACACATTTTATATTGTGGGGAAATGTTACGCATGACAACGTTACATAATTACGACAGTTTCAATGGACTTTCACAATCTATATTTTTGATAGTGAAATTCTGTAAAATTATGTATCATTTTTGACCAAAATTTGGAGAAAACTGTTTTTAGGTGCCGTGAAGCGCACTAATATGTATTTTTTGAAGTTTTTTTTAATAATGTCATGAGTCAGTATATATATTATAATTTAACGGTCTCTGACCCAGATATTGTGCGGCTTTCATATTTTGAAAATATGATCTTTGAATTTTTCACATTTTCTTGCAACTTTAAAATCTACTAATATAAAAATATTTAATAGTTGTATTTTGCTTGGTTTATTAACCCGTAAAATGATTTACGGATTTTATTACAACGTAAATAATCATAATAAACAGTTTATTATTACTGTTATTTTATGCTGTGACAATTGATATAAATTTTGATATGAAAATTGTATACATTAGAGGTTTTTCGGAAGTTCAGTTGAACTTATTTTTTTCTCCAAAGACTTGCGGTAGTTTTGAGCCAAAAATCAGCCAATCAAATTTGGGTGTCGCCAAATTACGGAAGTTCAGTTTTGACCAATTTTATTCAATTTCTAAATTGTTGTTTCCCTTTTTCTCAATTTTCTTTGCTGTAAAATCGCCTTGGATTAATTCTTTTCCGTAAAAGTTCGCTTTTTTAACCTGCCTTTTTTGTCTGACTTCAAATTTAGTTTCTTCAGAGTTTAGACTATGTCGCAGACTGAAATGTCGGTGAGTCGAATCATATTACGTCTGTAGTTCATAATTCGTGTAGATTGTGCCACAATGTATAGGTGAGTAGTTCGAAAAGGGTTTCGTTATAGCACAAATATAAACAAACTGCAAATAAAAAGCGCGCGTTTAGCGCAATTTGCGTCTGTTGTGCTATAACAGGAATCTGCTGTGCTATAATGAGACTTAGTAGTCGTGTATAATGGGTACTATAACAGAACCTTGACCCCATTCGTGCCATCTAACGGTATATTACGGTACTCGTGCTATAACGGTTGCAATAACAGTACCCAGCCTATATGTAGTTCATGCCAGTTGTTGAAGTTGAAAATATACAGCCGGTTTCACACGAGGGGAATTTTTAAGGGGATTTGCCCGCGGGAATCCCCATTGGGATCACTGTGGGAGTCCCCACGCGTCCCCATGGGTCATCTCCTTGGGGACGCAAGGGGATCCCCTTGAAAATCCTCCTCGTGTGAAACAGGCTATATATATGTAGGATAATATCACATAAACTTTGATGTCCACAAGTCACCATTAGTGGTCGTGTACACTAAACATGTTGTCCTGCTGGTTTGAATACATTAGAAATATAAAACATGAACTGCAAACGTTTGAAAATCCCGTTTTATTCGAAACCCTCACTAACAGTCTACAGTTCAAAATTTTTTAAACTACCTGATCCAGGACACTTCAAAGCCCAAGTCACTTTCAAAGAGATAATGCCTAAATTATATGCCAATAATTTTTTGACTACATAACCTATCTACATGCTTTTTTGTTTCAAATTCGTGACTTTTTTCGTTGCGTTAGCTTTAGAATTAGATATTTGCATTGCATATATAACCTTAAATCATTTTAAAAAATCGCCGATTGCAGAGAAAATTTCATTCATCCATAGAATCCTGTTAATTTCTTCTTTGTCATCCGTTTTCAGTTTATGAATTTCGTTTTTAGTCATTTTCGCAATTGTAAAATATATTTCCCGCCCTGTCATAGTTTTATCTGCATAGATTTTTCCTAATTTCCCGAAGGAAAGCAGAACAAAGACATGAAAATTTTTTTATTTTACTAAAAAGTTAAGTTAGTTTCTCACCTGTTATCGGCGAATTTTGAAATTAGTTTGTCAAATTTCGCGACATTTGCCCTTCAGTTTTTTAAAGTTTTTATTTAGTTTTTTGTTTTTTCCGAAATGTCTCAATTATTGAAGACCCTAGCACGGACCCGAACATTTTTAATATTTTCACCGCCTACTAAAGTTTTTCTAAAAACTGCTTTGTTTGTTCTGTTGCTATAAATTAGTTTCGAAATGGAAAAACAGTATAGATTTCATTTTGTTGATTCAGTTGTCACGTGTCGCATCTGATTTATTTCTGGGCTTAAACGGACCAGAACTAGGAATAGCGCCAGATTTTTAGTTCGAAAACTCATTTCTAAACTGTCACCGCATTTAAAAGCTTTGGCATGCACGCAATTTATTGTAGCATGCAGTTTTGCGGTGCAAGTCTAAAAATCAGCGCGCTTAACAGTTGTGAGGTTGTTAAGCTTGATTTGTAACCTTTGATCAAAAACTTAATATTGAGCTTGATCCAAAACGCATGTACTCTTTTCAATAATTCTTCTACAGTAGCCTACGGAACAAATTAATAGAAACAATCTGTTAAGAAATTCTGCTTATTAATGTCCATGTGTATGTATATATCTAGGTTTTCAAAACTTAAATTTTCCAAAACATTTAAGTAGATATGTTTGCGTCAAGTTTAGCAGTAGCAATTAAAACCTAACCTTTAGTTGACAAGCGTGTTAAATTGGGAATGGAACGTTTTAAGGAAACTATGTCTGCAACTAAACTTGTTAAAATTTCCTAAACTTACAAACGTGTGAATGTAGAGTTTTATGTCGCATGCAATTCACTTTAAGAATAACAAATACAAATATTCTAACCTAATTGTCTAACAACTAATGGTTGGACAAATTTTTTTCATTCTTGGGGGGGGCAAAGGTCGAATTTGTTCAGTTTTCCCTGCAGTTTTTCCTTTTGTCATTTCACATTTTAGCCATTTTATTTTTATGTAGTTTTTTCTAAAACAGTAGGAATCGAAAGCTGCTAGTCAAACCCCCTCTACCCTTTAATTTGGTTGCGAAAAGAGAAGAGAAAACTTCACTACAATTTGTGCAATTTTAAAATTTTTAAATTACTACTTTGCTTTCAACGGCGAGACACTTTTGTGGCCGAAAACGGGAACGATTGTCAATTTCTAGTTTTTGTTCGCGCGACTTTTTTGTTGTTCACGCGACGATTTTTGTCGCATCGCTTTGTTTCATGTCATTTTTGTCATTGTTTTCATGTTTTTTTTTTGATTGAACGAAGATTGATCATTTTTGCGACACGGTGAGCTAGGCACGAGTGTCACGTTTTGGGTTCATCGTCCGTTTAGTAAGCCTGTTTTACGATGGGGAAGACGTGTGGGGTACAGCATGAGGAGTCCCACATTTTCCCCATGGTTTTTAGTGTCCGATGTCGTGGTATAATCTCAAAATTACCAACTATTTTTTTCGTATTTCCTAAAATCTGTCTACTGCCAACCAAGAACAGGTATTGCTCGCTGGAATGTTTGCTATTAGAAGCTGTTTATTTTGTTTTAGGTTTCGGAACAAAATTGCTACATAAATTAACATAAATATATATACTATGGTTGTATAAAATAGAGCGTAATACTTGAGCGGGTTCAATTGAGTGGTATGGAGTTAGTAAACAATTTAGTCTGCTTACTAATAGTCACCAATCAATCACTCTAGTGCCCATTTACCAGACCACGATTACTCACTCACTCACTATTATTAGTATTGTTCGGTTAGCTGAAATTACATCATTTTAGTGTCATTTGAGCTAACAACCAATTTTAGTATCGTTCGGTGGATGAGTGTATATTTAGAGCTGCTTTAAATGTGAGTGTGAGGTTGGACTATAACTGTATTTGGACAGCTGATTCGGTATCGTAAAGTAACTACTGCAAGTTAGAATTCGTTCAGAAACTATTTTGATTTCAATTTTCATTCTATTGATTTAGTTTTCAATTTCGATATGCATCGATTCTTCAAGTTCAACTCGTTTGATCTGCTATCGTCCCCTAAAATAGACTAAAAATAAAAATGAATCGGGGCCAAAACTAACCAAGCAAATGTATGACAGGACTATGCTTATGTGTTTGTTTAATGCACAAAAAGACATGGTACAAAGAAAATACGGCCAATCGAAAATACAGTAACACAGTCACATGTCACCTATAACCAAGAGCACATAACGGTTGTCGATTATGATAGTGTTAATAGTATGTACTGTGTGAACCCTATACAGCTTTGTTTTTTTATATTTTAGTTGACTGCATACAGTGTGCATTTTTTTAGTTATGTTAAACATACATATATATATACATATTTGCATTTCCAAGTATTTTCCTGAAAATGGGAAAAACAGTATATAACTCAGTGTTTGCGTTTTGTATTTAACATTTCCTCGCATGTATTTAGATAGACTGCTTACAGTAGGAAATTATTTTCGGAATTCAAAAGCTGAGTCACTGTTAGCTTAAAAGGTTATTGACGAATCTTTTTTGGAAATATCTTACTGTAACGTTGCATTTCCACTGAAGAAATGAGAAATAAGAATTCAGCCAATCAGATTACTTCATAGCCTAAATACTGCCCTGATTGGCCAAGTCGTAATCCTACAACAATTTGAAAGAAATGAACACGTATGTACTCTGTTATTAATAAACATGAATAATATCGATATAGAATTATATAGCCTATAAATATGTTAATTAGTCACTTTTTTACTAGTTTGCTATGAAATAGACAAACATAATAATTTCATCACATCAATTATAAAAAATAACAACAGAACTAGTTCGTATAAATATACACAAAAGCGACCGGTATTCATCTAGGTAATATTTGGACTGGAATAATCACCTTTGCTTTTTAATCATATCAATCTGAATAGAAGGAGTAATATAACTAAATATTAAAGTATTACTTGATTTCGGTGATGTATTTAAGCCACACTCTTTTGTTTCATGTTTTGATGTAATACAGTGCAAACTGTAAACAACATTATACGAAGTTTGCTTGCTTCTAGCTGTGCTTAAACAGGGGTAGAAGCTGAAAGCTTAATGTACTCATATTTTGCACTATGATTTTTGGACAACCGTGTATTAAACAGTACATATTAAAGTGCAGGGGGCACATACTGTATATAATGGTTACAATATATAAGCCTATATTATGTAAATTTAGTGACTAATTCAGTTGTTTTTCGGTTAGTTTTTCTTAATTTCCACACTAAATTTGCCAAACATCTGATGAAGATGTATATAAGATCCCCCCAGAAAAATTATGAGCCCCAGCACATAACATGTATATATGTATGTTTTGTATGTCTCGTATGTGTGTTGTAATAGTATACTACTAAAGTGTGATGTTTTGGGCCAAATTTCAAGCGACGTGCAAACCCCCATACATCATATGAATTTGGTTCAAATATGATTACAGTTTCTGTTTCGAATTCTAGCTCTGAACAAATTATTATGTCAATTTGATGTGTACTGCGTGCGTTCTTTACTTTCCTATCTGTTTCCCTCTATTTATCCAACCGCGCGTATTTTATATCAGAGGGTTGCCGAAAACGTGCCAATATTTCAGTTTTGCGACATTTTGGCGAATGTCAGCTTCCACTTACTGACGCACTATTATATACTCTTGGTTAGGAAAGTTGGGAACTAATTTTGTGTGCTTTCGGTACGAGGAATTATATAATGTGGTTTTTTTAATAGTTTGGTTGCGTTGACCCTAGTTTTCCTCAAGATGTAAATTTACTCACTCATGTGTTTTTAGTTTATAAGTTTTGTGCGAATTCTCGCCGATGCTGATCTGAGACACCAGAAACCTTGACTGTTCCTTCATAAATATAATATAGTTGATAATAGTCGTTTTTTGTCATGCTCTTTTATTCATTTGTAGCAGTGAGCAAATCTGACTGAAAACCATGTTTTTGAAATCTTAACATCTCTTAAGTTTTTGGCTCCATAATTACATAACTTTTGGTCTTATTACTGTGCATTAGATTAGCTAAAAACTCTGTTCTTTACAGTCTGCATGCAGTATGTCTACTTTTCCTCAGAGAAAGGACATAAGGAATAAACGTCATTGTAAATTACCTATATTTGATTGATGGTTCTTTGTTTTGCGAAAATTACATTTTTTTGTCTGTCAGAGGCAGCGAAATCCGTATAGTTTTTTTACATGTTTTACTGATGAGTTGTCTTCAAAACTATCTGATCGAAAGTTATGTATGTCACTTTGTGTTGAGCGTCATTAGTTCCAAATCTATTTCTCTTGCTATTCACTATATATTTTAGTTCAAGTTGAGACTGGCTTGCAGAGTTGTAACCCAGAATTTTCAAAAAAAGTCTTACTAGCCTCAGTTTATCCTGATTAAGACATAATATAGTAACGGACATTCAAAAAATAGAGCAGCTGAAATTTTTTTCATTCATTCCATTCAATTATTTTTTTCATAGTCTCTTTGTAGGAACCAAGCACACCCCTAAGCAAACCCCTAAGCAAACCCTTTTAAGCTGTTGCTCACTAAAAGGATGACTACAAGTTAAGCTGATTTAATGCATGTAGACTGTCTCTCTATATATATATTTTGCTCAAAAAATTCTTAACGTGCCATCGATACTGAAAAAGGACGCAGTTTCGTCCAAAAGGACCAAGGTATATCATATCCACCCCATTGTGAATACTGTGAATACCTGTCTTTTTCCCGTCCAAGCGAACCAACATGAACATACTTTCTATGAGTGATAGGTATATATATATATATATATGTATATATATGTATATTATATATATATATATATATATATATATATTGTTTGTTTTTTGTTGTAGATGACCTAGCACTGTTCCCTGCTTGATGGTGGCTGACCTGGTGTTGCGCGTGGCCCTGGCTGTGGTCACCCTAGCTAGCAGCCCGCATGCCCTGTCTTCCCAAACTGACGATGTGCCCACGGCTGTCTTCAGGGTCGATCCGGGTAAATACTAGAAGCTCACTCCTTTGCTGGATTAGGATCGATTCATACTTACAGCCGTATGACCGTTCTGCCGACAAAATGACGAAATAATGACGTCACAGGCGCTGGCTGATCCACTGCACTAGGCTGCTAAGTGCTGGTGACGTCATTGTGCCGGTTGAACGGACAACGTACGAAAGTATGAATCGAGCCTTAAATTAAACAGAGTTGGATGTCGAACTAAACGAATTGAAACAAGTCAGCGCAGCTGCTGAACCCATTCGTAAACTACCATTGTACTAAACGGATGTTAACATGCAGACTAACAGTAGCGTGCCCATACATGGGCGTGGGGGGGTTTTCACCCGCCCCAGACAGGTCCGTCACCCCCCCCCCCCCCAGATTGTTTTGAAGGTAGCTCACGAAGCAAAAAGTAGTGGCTCACGAAGTGAATTTGGTGGCTCACGAAGCAAAAATAGCCGGAAAAGTTGCTCCGCACCCCCTCCCTCGGTGGCTCACCCCCCCCCCCCGGAATTCAGTAGCTGCCCACGTATGAGCGTGCCTACTTTTAAGTCCGTTTGGTCTGACGGAAAGCAGCGTGCTCTCGGTTAATCCATTTATAATGTGGAGGTTTCTTGGCATTTTAAGTTAATTGAATGACTAGTGATTCAAATTTTGTGACTGAAGTGGTACACTATAGACCTTAAGCATTAGTTATGAATTCTATTGTGTTATTGTTTTAGTTAATGTGTTTACGAAAGGAAAGCAGTTCTACAGGTTACTGTATCTCGATAAAGACTCCAGTTCACTTTATGTTGGAGCTATGTAAGTTGAACTATTTGCAGATTAAAATTAAAGTTTATTGCAAAGTTAATTGTAATTTGTAAAATATGTTTATAAGACTTTAGTGTTTACGACTACAGACATATCAATGCTACTGCTGAAACAATGTTATTTTAGTATACAAATTGTCATATAAATTAATTTTATTGGCATTTACTGTATATAACTGATATTTGATTTTATATTACAGGAATCACGTGTATAAAGTCTGGATTTACAACATTAACGATACTAGTAGTGGATCTTTTGTAAGTTTTGTTTTTGTTTGTTGGTTTTGTGCTGAAATTAAACAAACTATTGAAAGAAATCGTGATCTTGTCTATAAAACAGTAAATAGGAGATAATGTAGGTAAAAGATGAAAACTAAAATGGCTTATTACTTTTAGAGATAAAATTTTGGAATAATGCAATACATTTTGCAGTAAAAACCAGTCAGCGCTAATCACTAATAAACCAGGTTTGTAGTTGTAGCGCCTTATTGTAGTTTTTCATTGATTTCTATATACAGCCATGTCCATTATGCTGGAAAAATTGTAAATATCCATGCCACCTTTGATTCATTAGAAAAATCCTAAATAATGACATCTAATTTTTTTCGTCGTTTTGACATTGAAAAAGAAATAATGCTGTTAATTTGATCTTATTACAATATTAACAATGATGATTTGTAATATGTTTCAGTATGCAGAACGGGCCTTGCTTCCTTCCAGCCAACCTGCCCACGAGTGCTCATATCAGCAGGAAAATACAGTCAGTTTAAAATAAAACGGTGTTAAATTCCACCACTGATGCATTCTTAAGCTAGTTACAAAAACTTTCCATTACAAAATATATAGACCCTTTGCTGGTACTCCGCTGGTCGCATAAAAAATAGCTTTTATAAATATACGAAAATCTAGGGTGAGAAATCGTCCGAATTGTTGCCACCACCTTAATTAGCATGAATTTGCGGAATTCATTAATTAAAGTCTGACCAAAAAGTGCGGCACCCTGTTCCTGAGACAAAACTAAACAGTAAACACGCGATTTCAGTACAAAAAGAACCAACTGCAAGCATCAACAGTACAGCGAGTAGTCACAAAAATCACGCCACCTGTTTTGTCTCAGGGCTCAACAATTTTAGGTGTGATTTTAGTTTAACATAAACGGTATAATCTTGTCTTGAAAATGTGTAAGCTAGGGCTATCTATCTACCATGTTGATTTCGTGTTTTGTGATCCAACTATGTATGTACATCTGAACTACTGATATTTCAGCACTACGCTTGCCAAAACCACATCCGAGTGTTATTCAAACTACCCGATAACACAGTCTATGCCTGCGGCACCAATGCTTTCAAACCCATGGTCGTGAAATTGGACGTACGTTTGACAAAATAATCGAAATAATCGACAAACATTACACACAAGCACAATTTTTTTTATTCTCTAGAACTGACGTCACAGTGTCAGGAACTTATTTTAAAAGTTATATATTATACACTCATTGTAATTGTAATTATTTATAATTTCGCTACACATTATGAATTATGACAGTATTATGGTGAAATTGCATTCTCCGATTCCCCTTAGATCACGTTTGTTTTGTGTGATTGAAGAATTATCCATAAAATACAGTCCTAATGCAGTCTTTTGGTGCAAGTGTAAGCGTCTACTAGCAACTAAAACTAAGGAAGGTAGTAACACTTAATTCACATTGAAGAAATAGACGATTTTTATGAAAAATTATTCATAAATACACTGACGGAACAATACAATTAGCTTTGTAGCCGTCAGGGTCGATTCATATTTCCAGTCGTAGTCCGTTCATCCGGCGAAATTACGAAATAATTCCGCTACAAGCTGATCTTATACACTATTAGTGGCGTGCTTATTATATAATTTTGCCGACAGGGGCCTGTTGCTCAACTTTACAAGTCTTACAGTAACAATTAATATTTCAGGCTTCCACATTGTCCGTCCGCGAGAGCGATATGAACGGTGCCGCCATTTGCCCAGTTGACCCGGACGACAACGGGACGGCGGTTTGGGTCGGTCAGTGATTAGGAATATTTTTATAAGCTATATGGAAAATGTAGTGAACTTGAGCATACAGCTCTACTGTACATGGCATCCTGATATGATAACCTGCCAAGGAAGTTTCTGATCCGGATGTTTTTACTATTAAAAATTGTAGGCACATTTTGTGAATTTTTTAGTACATCGCACTCCGTTTAGAGTCAGAGATTTTTGATTCATACTCATAGCCGTATAGTCGCTCAGCCAGGCAATGAAGGAAAAAATCTTGCTTAGGATCGATTCATACTTACAGCCGTGTGTCAGTTCAGCCGGACAAATTACGGATTAATCACGACACATTCTTATATGTCTTACGCATTATTGGTAGCGTGGTTTTTCGTAATGTTGTCGGCTGAGCGGCGATGCAACTGTACTACTGAACCATGGCTTCTGATGTAAAAGATAAGCTAAAAGATGGCTTTTAGGTATGCGCATTTTTTAATTTGCCGACTGAACGAACATACGGCTGTAAGTATGAATCGACCCTAATCTTGTGTTGCGTCATTTTAGACCGCGGCAGTCCCGACGACATCCCGTCCGTCTATGCCGGCGCCGTCACCAGCAAGACGCAGACTGATCGCGTCATCTACAGGCCCGAACTCAAAGACCCGGCCGGACGTAAACTGCACGGCTTCATGCGAACAATGCACACTGATTCAAAGTGGCTCAATGGTCAGGGGTCATTAAAACCATATCAAATTAATTTAAAGCCGTATTGATTGGTTCAGCTTTTTTGAAATCTGGAAAATATTAAAACACCAACTGCTGCAGTTGATAAAATATTTATATTGTGCGTGACTTGAATTTTCTTGTGATTTTGGTGCCGAAGTAAATCCCTTCAGAATAAACTCTATTTTTTAGGCACTCACAAGTTGTTTTTTGTGAGCTATTATCAGCTATCAGCCCGTTATGAACCGCTTTGACGCGATGTGAATTAAGATAGTTGGGGTCGCTATTAGAAAAAAAATTTAACCGAAACGGGTCTGCAAAGCGTACCAAAATTTGTCCTTGATCCTGACCCTTGTGTTCTTAAGGACTAGTATGAACAGTGCTTTACATCTCTTAATAATTGTTCAAATATTTCCAGAGCCCAGTTTTGTGAACTCATTCGACATCGGCGATGATTATGTCTACTTCTTTTTCCGCGAGCCTGCTGTCGAATTTACCAACTGCGGAAAAACTATTTATTCAAGAGTTGCTAGAATTTGCAAAGTGAGATTTCAGTTACTATTTCAGTTACTCTTTTAGTGATGTCATTTCACAGTTTTTGATGTCTGAGGAATAGTTTGGAGAGCACTACAGTGTTTTTGTCAAAAATTTTGCGTCGTCTGGCACACAGAACCAAAAAATATCTGCAAACATTTTGAAAAAACCGCGTAAATGCACCTGTCTTAAAAGCCTAATTAGAGATTGAGAAAGAAAGAAATTAGGACTAAGCCGATTTGATTGTTTTTTTGCATAAAAACAGAATTCTTTCTTTGTAGCATATCTGTGACAACTAGGTCGTCATAAATAAATATTATTTGTTTACTTAACTTTTTTACTGTTTATTATAAAACATACTAATTTTAGAATGACGTCGGAGGTCAGAATATTCTGCGTGGCGTTTGGGCTACGTTTTTGAAAGCACGTCTAAACTGTTCAATACCCGGAGAGTATGCCTTCTATTTTGATGAATTACGTAAGTGTCCGATTTGAGTGCTTTGAACTATTTATCGCTTGGAATTACTGCAAAATTGTTCTGTCTTTTCGGAAGCCATAAACACGGATTAGTGAACGTATTCTGGAAATCAGCTGGCAATGAGCTGAGATTTCAAAAATTAGCCATAATATACAAAATTGCGTCATACTTTTTTGAAAACTCACCAGAATATGCATTTTGTGGTTGTAGTAATTGTTTTAAAATTGCCGTGTAATTGTTTTCAGAATCGGTAGAGAAAATCGAACAAAATGGAGAAGTCTATTTTTATGCGACATTTACAACTTCACTGTAAGTCGTTGCTGAACTATATACTGCATTTGTAGGCTAGGTTTGTTTAAGGAAACTTAAACATGTAGGCAGAAAACGACGAGCACACCTGCGTGCTCTAGAACACAGGCAAGCTGCAGAGTATCTCACTCTTCTTCTATAAAATGTGAGACACTATTATGTACTCTTTGTACTAAGTTGCGTATAACGAGCGGTAATAATTTCAAGATTGGATAAGACAGAGGACGTCGCTATAATACAGAAATAATAATGTCATTATATGAATTAACATTAGTCGATTTTAGCCTGCGAAGTTATGTTAAAAGTTTGTGTCATTAGAATGCTTTTACCGTATGC
Source organism: Trissonchulus sp. WLG1_4 (assembly GCA_030248245.1). Lineage (NCBI taxonomy): Eukaryota > Metazoa > Nematoda > Enoplea > Enoplida > Ironidae > Trissonchulus > Trissonchulus sp. WLG1_4. The sequence goes on from JASANF010000340.1 coordinate 59,840, forward strand.
TTCTACTTACAGCCGTTTAGCGTCTAAAACTATGACGTAATAAGGCCTCCATACTTACCTTCTACTCTAACATGCCTTTTTGAACTGTTATCTGTGCTGTCTTTATTATTCGTTTTGTTTTTTTATTTTAGGAATGGTTTCTACGGCAGTGCAGTGTGTATGTACAGTCTGCGAGACATCAACTATATCTTTGACCAGGGTCATTTCAAGGAGCAACGAAACGCAGCCAGTGCCTGGGCCCCCGTCTACCCCCAAAATGTGCCCTCAACCAGACCCGGACAGGTAGCAGTTTTTATGTAGACACATGTGGCTGAAAATTGTAAAGGACGTTGATTCGGGCCCATCAACAGTACATTATAGTGTCTCACTCTTATAGAAGAACAGAATATATACATTCTCATAAGGGTTACTTACAGTCTTATGTCCGTTTAGCCAGTAGAAAGATCAAAAATTTACGCCACAGTCTAATCTTATAGACTATTAGTGGGGCATATAAGACTGTAAGTATGAAATATATATGCGTCCTCTTGGACGCATGATAATAAAAGAATCTGACTATTTAAAAGGAATGTTTCAGTAACGCCTTGATTTTGATTAGTCTTGATTGATCTGGATTACGTCTGGATTAGCTCTATGTGGTGACGGGGTGACGTTCTGTTGTCAGCTATCTATTTGTAATTTATGGAAAGATTAGTTGCCAATAATTCATTCTCTCTGCGTCTTTTTACTTCACGGAACGCAGTGTTAACGTACGAGTGATATTTTTCGGTACCTGACCCCATTACTGCTAAATTTACAATTTTCACCGCACTAGGTAACACTTGTCTTGTTTTGTCTAAGTTTTTTTAGTCAAAAAAGTCTGTTATAACCGTGTAAACAAAAAGTTGCATAAAATATTCGTCTGCAAAACGTCTTGATGCAGAATTATGAGCATAATTAAGATTTTAATGATGTTACAAAAAACGCGACATTCTCAAACTTGTGAAAAGCAATATTTTCAGTTTTAAAAATGGCGCTTTTTTGGCATTTTTTGGCATTTGTCAAGGACACAGAAACATATTAGTGAAATATTAAAGTATTTTATGAATATTTTTAATGATTATGGGATAATGTTGTCTTGCCTATTATGAAAAGGTACTAAAGAAATCTGTGAAAAATGAAAAGTCATTTGAAATCCATTAGAATGTAATGAAACTTATTTTAGTAGGCTCTTTTCAGTCTGTCATCTGTCTAACACTATGTGTTAACTGTGTCAAAAGCTTTAGTTGTAGGTATATAATAATATGTAATGGGTACCTATTATACTACAATACAGAGATGAAAACGGGTCAATAATGTGAGACCCGACCCGTTTGATATCTGACCCGACCCGACCCGACTCGTATCCGTTTCTCAGTCAATTTTCACCCGTTCGGGTCTCAAAAATATATGCTTCCGATCATGTATATGCTCAAAAAGTGCGAAGAAAATTTTAGTAAAACTGACATAAGCTTGTTCATTTGAAAAACTAGCCGCAAAAATATTTTTATTGTAGAATTACTGCTAGAAAATTGTTAAAAATCAATATTTTTTCCCAATTTTAGGGATAATTTTAACTAAAAACTATGACCCGACGTAATATTTTTGACCCGAAACAATTTCGGGTCACGGTACCTCCACCCGACCCGACCCGACCCGACCCGACCCGCAAATTGACCCGACCCGTTTTCATCTCTGAACCATAACATTGCAAATACAAACAGCATATGCCAGTGTACACCGAATTACAAATTTTGTAAATATTACATTTTTATTGTAATTCTTTTGCTCAAAATCAAAGTGTTCGATGAAATAAAATTTAATATTCAGCAGCCGCATTACCATTACAGAAAAGGGTGTGTGGCAGCGAGATGTTTCCGATTATATCATTTCAAGTAGTTTTGAGAAACTTTATTTGCAAATTTTCACAACTTTCAAGGCATAAGATTAATCAACTAAGTAACCTCCTCCGTCCCATCTTCCAGCCCAAGAAAACGGCCCAAACCACCCCAAAAACCCCGCCGGACCAACCCCCCCCCCCCCCAGGACAACTTATACTTTCTTATTTTCAGTGCGTCAAAAACACTTTGAACATTTCGGACAGCACGCTGAACTTCATAAAGTCCCACCCATTTATGGACGAGCTGATTCCCACCTACTCCAGTGGGACTCGAAATGTGCTGGACCCAGACTCCTCTGTGGCGCCACTGTTCTACAAGCGTGGGAAAGTGTTCAGCAAATTGGCTGTGGACATTGTGGATACTCGTAGCAAAATGAGCGCCGTTCTATTTGTCGCCTGTGGTAAGGCACGGTTCCCATTCAAGAAATAAGAATTGTAGATTCATGACAGAACTTCATTGGCTTATTGTCGCCTCGCTTTGATCCTTTGAAAAATGCCAACGCTAAGAACTAACTGTAGAGGTGTCTTTCTCATAATATTTTATGATAATAACAATTGTCGAAGAGTTGTAATTTCATTTTCTGAACCTTTTTACAAAATTTATTTTTCTTATGAATTAAGATATATTTGACCACCAAAATCAATAGCTAAAGCTAACATTTCACTCATTATCGGTACACCACTTTGGAGTGACATACCATCATGTACTCTTGATATTCATTATATATTCGTCTGCTCGACCGCCAAAATTCTGACAACCATACTGCACTGGTTGACTGTTTGACCCGTCATATTTATTATCAACATCAAGAGTACACCATGGGAGTATTATCTTACATCAAAAAGTGTACTCATGATAATATGTCATTGGTTGCATCGTTTTCAGGCGATGGCGAGATCTACAAACTGGTGCACCGTAACCCAGTGTCCCACGGCGCCGGCTCATCTCCCATCCCCCTCTTGGCCATCTACAAACTGCCCCACTCTTCGCCATTCCGAGCTATGCAAATACTACACGTCAGTTGTGTCTTCTTAAAGGCCTATTCACACGAGGGCGCATGAGCGGCCGCACACGCACACTTGTGTGAAATAATGCAGCAGGCAGTGTGAAAATAGAATGCGCCCGCTCATGCTCCATGGTGTGCGCCCATCAAACTGTATGGGGGGGGGCTACCCGCTTTGAAAATTAAGGTTTTCCATTTTTGCTTATTTTCACATAATATGTTACTTCCCCTAGGAATCTGTACCTGAGATAAGAACCAGTAAGCTCAAAGTTGCACCTTTTGCTTCAGTCAGTTGGGCAGTGTATTAACAATTGCAAAAGCTTGCAAAAAAACCCATAAATAGCTTTTAGATAGACAGGTCTAGCACAGACCAGATACGGCCTTACTTTAAACTTTCAAGTGTGTGATATCTATTTTACAAGCTGTAATTGTGTCTGTAATTCAGGACCCACTCATTTTTTTACTGTTTCAGAATGAATACTTGTACGTGGCCCAAGACGAGTCGGTGTCCCAAGTCTCAGTAGACCAGTGTGCTCAATACAAACTATGCAGTGTCTGCGTGTCCGACCCCTATTGCAGCTGGAATATACCACGGGAAGCCTGTGTCCGCACACAAGAGTCCTATAGATTTGCCTCGGGGTTAGCTAACAGATCTGTGTAATTATTTCATTACAAAAAAATTGCCATTAGTAGCACTGTAACAATGCTGTGTAACAGCAAGGGAGGTGATAGGAGAAGGTACCGCGCCAATAAAATTGACTTAGGGGAGATTGAAACCACGCATCTCTAGATCTGCAGAGTAGCGCTTTATCCACCTTGAACTTCTTAAGTAAAGGCTGCGTGTCCTGACGTATATATTCGTGATTCCCTAGTACTTAGTATATACTTTGTTCTGGAACTAGTTCTATTTCAATAATTTTTTGCATTAACCGTAGGCTTTATTAATGCATTTAATAGTAAAATTACAGTCTTAAATTATGCTGACAAGAAACTAGTCCAAATACCATTCAATCATGTCACATTAGCGCTTTCTGCACCCTATTCTCAAACTATGCGTGCTATTATTGCAGGTGGATTGGCCACGGCTCTCCGTCCAAGTGCCCCCACTCGGTGCGTCGCTACACGCGCCTGTTGTACCCCGGCGACGCCCTGCACCTGGACTGCCCCCACCCGCCCGGACAGCAGGTCTACTGGCGCTACAACAACGCCACCCTGCAGATCAGCCCGGGGCGTCATTTGCTCACTGTTGACTCTGGTCTAGTTATTATTAATGTACGTTCAGCTCGCTAGTAGTTTTTTTATTCTTATATTTTTGTACTTACATCTTATACTTATATGCTTACAAAGATATAAGTTACTGCGCTTCTTTTCTGCTGATTAGCAAGTAGTAGCGGTTCATTGAGATCCGATTCTTCAGAAAATTATAATGCGTAACATAAATTATGTTTCCTACAATTTGATTAGTCAGTTATCATGAACACTGCATTATGATTAGGTGAATATGTTTGTATTCATTTTCTGGGTTCAAACCAGGTTTTGGCAGGAAAGATTGTTTTGTTATTTTCAGATTACCCGTTTCGACGCGGGAGTTTATGACTGTGCCGCCCAGGGTCAAATACTAGTCAGTACAAATATCGTTATTGATGACGGTGAGTTGTGTTAATTATGATAATTGTCATTCCTAAATAAACTATAAACAAATTATCGTCTACTGCCTAGTTGCGTTTTAACAATTTTTATCACTTTAATTTTAACCAAATAAAAACTTGATTTAGCTTTTCAAAAGGTGATCTTTAATGTATATGTGCAAAAATTAAATAGATTAGATAGATTAGATAGATTAAATTAGATTAGATTAGATTAGATCAATTAATTATTGGATTTATTTCAGTGAACTGCCAGCGACCTCATTCTCTGCAGGCCTATCACTCCGTCTATCGCGAGTGGTGTCGCGAATTCCAGGAGTACAAAAATACCATGCTTCAGTGGCGGCAGTGGTATGAGGAAAACGTAAGCCAACAGCCATTCAAGTTATCTTAATGTAGGAATCAATTAGTTCAAGTAGGTTTGAGAAAGATCTGATACTTGTAAATATTTTAATACTTATGGTGATACTGGTGCTTTTTTAACTAAAAAAAACTAAACATAAGCCCCATACATTCAGTTTCTTTCTGTAGTAAGGTTCAGATTAGATTTTTTCTTACTGTAGTAAAGTTCAGAACACTCTTAAAGGTTTTATCAAGTTTGTAAAGTTAGTTTTTTAAATTGTAAAATTAGTTGTAAATCCTAATAGTTTTTTCAATAGTTTTGCTAACACCTGTTCAGCTCATTCGCTTTGTTTTTTTATTGATTATTTTTCTCTATTTCATTTATTTTTCAAAACTAAAATCCCTTGAAATTTATTTAAATATTATTTTTTCAGTCCCAGTGTGCAAGTAATGGTCCGGGCTTGAATCGAATAGACAATTTCAATGGTGCTTTGGCCAAGAACACAATCTCAGACATCAGAAGATAATCAGCGGTGGAATGACAATTTGCCAGCATTCCCAGCCTAAGACTGCCAAGGCGGTGGGGGGAGCGGATTAGGCGGATTAAACAGATTAGAGGATTTAATAAATTAGTATAACTGGATCAGATCAAATTGATTTAATATTGATTTGCTCTGTCAAAATATTTCTGGTTAGACACAGTCTAAAAATTATTCAAACGAAAAATTTAACACATTTTTTCAGTTTTATACATAAATTTTTTTTGAGTTCACCAAACCGTCAAATTTAATGATATGTACGGAACAAATATTTTTGTTCAGTTTTTTTACTTGAAAACTTGAATTTTTAATAATCGAAATTATATAAATTTAATCTACTCCGCTTAGGCCGTGTAATCCCGCTTAGAAGTCAGTGGTGATGTTTTTGCACTCAGGTAGCTGTGTCGAGTACAGTCTCACTGTAATTATTCCACGTAGATTGTCTGCTAAGCCAAATATTTCGATGCGATTTTGGTGCATTCTGGAGGAAATTTTGAAAACCTTCAGAATCGCATCGTGACAACTCGTCAAACTATATTTCGGCCAAACTATTTTCAGTTATTTTTAAATAAGTTTTTTTTAATGTGAAGATTTCAAACTTGAGTTTTATAGAGTTAATATTCTGTGTAAAGTTGAAACAATTTTTGTTAAACGCTTTGGTATTTTGACCACGGTTTAGTCAGTATATGTACGTCTGGTTCTATCTGAGAAATAAGAAATCTTAAAACAGATTTTAAAATTATATTAAATTAAATATAAATTAAATAAAGTTTTAAACCGTTCAAAATACAGTTTTGCTGAAACGGTTTTTGACTATAAATTTCTTCCTCCTCCGATGTCCTTAAATTTCTTCCTCCTGTATATAATTGTCTTGCCTGTTGGATTGGTATTGACGTGTGGGTCATTTTACGTACTACGCACTGTGTAAGCCAAATCATTTTTTTAACTCTTCCTTTTTTGTTTTGTTTTACTTATTGATTTGTTATGTTTTGTATACTATGGTGGAATTTGTAAATCTTGGGTTAAAAACTTGAAATGCTCGAAAAATATAATTTTATTTGGATTCTTGATAATAAACTTTTATTAAAATTCTTGAATTTAATTTTGAAACTATATAATCAGTTTTATTTAATAGAATTCCATCATTTTTTGTCGTACTCACAGTTCTCAATATTATTGTGTATAATGAGTTCAAAACGTAATGCTGTGTAAGCTATTTTACATTTTTTAGAATATGTTTAAATCTTTCTGTTTGTATTTCTTCAATTTCTTTACGGTAGAGACTAGCCACTATAAGCATTTCTCAAAATATAGAAATGTTTTCCTAACTTTTTTACCATTTTTTGTTTTTGTGTATTTCCATTTGTATATTTTGCCTCTAGTATTACAAGCGAATCAGTATTACTGTATAAATAGTGGTGATGTACATTTTTGTGATTTTACTGTTTGTTACTGTTTGCATAAATATAAGAAGCCCTTTACTGAGATTTTTAATGTTGGCTCCATTTGTTTGTAAAGAAGTTTGGGTCTAAAACCATTTACATCAAGAGCACATAATGTTTTGCACTCTAATAGAAAATTGAAACACATTATATGCTCTTGTTTACATAGGAAAACATATGGTCATATTACCAAGAGTACATAAGTGAGAGATTTTTGTATGGCTTTCATCGCAGCTAATACGGTTTGTGTGGTTTCTGAACTGCTTTATATGGAAAAAGTTACTTTGTAAGAAGAATCCAAATCAACTCTTCTTGCATTATTTTACTCTAACCAATCATTAACAAAAATTATATCTCATTTGTTTGTACAGATTTATACACCAAGAGTACATACTACTGAAGCTTGGTCTTTAATGTCATTAATCTAAAACTAATTTTACTAAGGTACTCTTGATGCATAACAGAATGTACTATCTTCTTGGTTTGGCGAGGCTTTCGTATGTGAAATACTCATGTGTGCTTTTGTAAGCTTTATAATGTGACAGTTTTTGCTTTTTTAAAATTTTTAAGCACCAGTTTTAACTGAGATATAGAGTGTTAATGTGCTGTAACTGTGATATAGTATGCATAATGTTTTTACTGTGAAGTGCAGATGATAATTGATTTTTGGGTTCAAAAATTATACAAACTTTTTTAGCTGACTAGTACGGAATTTTAGATACAGCGGATACCAAAATCAGTTACCTCTGGGATCAAGATATTAGGTTTGTAATTTGATGTACTTGTTTCTAACATTGTGTGTTTGTCCGTAAACACTGTTTTGATGGTAAGATAGCTGAAAAGCGTGGTTATTTCATATATAGTATCATGTTCAAGTCTCAATACCAGTAGCAAGGATATGTTCAAGTCTCAATACCAGTAGCAAACCTACACCAAACTTAAAACCAACTACTGGTTTGACATTTGTTTTATTTGTTTGCTTATGTTTTTATTTAGTATTTACATTTTTTCTTAAAACCTCAGACAACTCGACTTTCGGAATAACTGACATGGGGTGGCCTCTGGTGTCACTGACTGTTTTTCAATGAAGGAATGAATGCATGCATTTTTTAGTACATTTCAAAAAAGATTTACGTTTCACGGGTGCCCATTTTGCTTTGTGTAAAAATTTCTTCATCTGAAACTTCAGTGACTGTTTTGTGTTAAGTCTCTCATTTTTTGTATAAATATACATTTTTTTTGTAATACCGTTTGTTACGTTTTAGCCGTACTGTTTTTTTTTACACTGTTACATTTGTGTATGTAAATGTAGTTTTGCCTGATTATATATACATATATCTATAGATGAATTTGAATTGTTAGTAAACTACGCAGGGTGAACTATTGTGTTCGAACTAAACTGAATTCGTTTGTTAGAATGCATAAAGGCAGTCTTAATCTTGCTTAGCACAGTCTCAGGGTGACGTGTGAACGTATAAAAAACGGGAAGAGTTTGTTACTATAATATTTGTTCCAGTTTGCTGAAATCGTACCTCATATATATATATATATACGCACACACACATACACACACACACACACACACAGCTTGTTAGCCTGTTAGCATTGGGCTGACTTGATGTATTCCACCGTTTAGTCTAGTAGTATATTCGGAATTCGGTCGACATAGTTTGTCGTATTTTAAATTTGTTCACACCTTTTTTAACTTCATACAAAAAATAAAGTCTAGTCCATTGAATCCAAGAAAACAATGCGCTGCTTGTATGTCAGAGTGATTATCGATAGTCGTGAATTTGCACAAAAGTACTGAGTAGCTTTATTGCAGAACAAGAATTACACTCTTCCTATTAGTCTACTATAATAACCATCTTGGCTGGGATTCACAAAAGGTACTTAATTGCAGAATAATGAACTTCTCATGTAAAATAAAAAGGAACATGGTAATTAGAAATTGTGTGTATTTTTTAATAATTTGTGTTAAATTTTCTCGTATTTTTTACAATCCTGTTTGATTCACTGCCTTTCGGTGAAACACATTCCGTAAATCCGACTTAAATCAATGAAATGAAAATATTGTTAGTTTTTTACATTAATGTTAGTGTAGGAAACTATTTTTATCATTCGAGGTACCCGCGCCGTTTAATTCTTTCAAATTAGTCCTGAAAAATAAAATAATACAAAAATCAAGAACAACATCATAAAACCTCCTTATGTTCATTCAGCTCAGTCTACAAAACTGCCACCTGGGTCAATTTTTGTAATGTACAAAATATTTGGGTAAGTTTTAAATTTTATGAACTTAGATATATGTCTTAACTTTGAGTAATTTTTATTTTCAGTAAGGAACGTAAAGTTGAGTCCATTGTCAGTAAAGTTAATCAAATTTAGAGCTGAAACTTTCCGTAGCAATATTCAACAAAGAACTTTTGTTTTGATAAATCAGACCATGAAGTTTGTGTTATAATCATGGCGACTAAAGTGACAAACAGAAGACACTATAGGTGGAATGCACAGCAGGTAAATAACTTGAACCCAGCCTAAGTCGACAACGTGATGAAATCTACACATAACTTGTCATTATGATATTGTATTTTCTTTTAAGCAACGTTTTAGACCGTGTCTAAAGTTAAACACCTTTTGTGAATTCCGGCCTCATAAGTTTCACATTCCCACCTGTCTCAGTTGAAGTTTCCAGCCGCCCCAGCAGGTATAATTCGACCGGTTCGATCGAAACCGTTGCTGACACCAGGCGCAAACCGGTTTCGAATATTGCCGCCACTGTTTCGCCGATTATTGTTGCTGGATCCGCGATTGTTGGAATTACTGTTGCCACGATTGTTGGAGTTATTGTTGCCACGATTCTCGCCACTGCTCTTTCTATTGCCGTTTTTGTTGCGGTTATTGCTGTTGTTCTTGTCTGAAAACGTACATCCAATTTGAGTTTAGAATTCTAGATTAAGGTTGTAGTATCGCCAAAGCAGTTTTGCTCATGGGCTGCAAAAAAAGAGCTTTTTAGTTTGAAGTTTTACGTTTGCTGAAAAACTAGTATATATATATATATATATATATATATATGTATATATATTTATAATATATATATAAATGTAAATGTAAATATGTAAATATATATATATAAATGTATATATACAATGTTGCTACACCCTCAACTAATATAATCTTAATTTGCAGCTTAATTTGCAGAATAAACATTTATTCTGATAACCTAATGAACAGAAAATAAGAGCTGTAAACATTTCTATAAAAGATGTACATACAACATAGGTACAAAACTTTTTTGTTATTGATAACTTGCCTTAATAATAATTTGCAATATGATCGTTACCTATATACTCATGTTATGGTGTTTATTCTTGGCTAAATAAATCATTACTACTACTACTACTACTCTGAAATTTACTAAAAAATTGAATCGTCAAACGCAACGGTAGAACAAATACACGGCTTGGGCTCACCCCCTTTGGCAGCTTGTTCCTCCCAGCATTCCGTTGGTACTGAAACAATACACTGTAGGGTTGTTTCAATTATTTCATTTAATCATTGAAACCCACTTTCAATTTCAATTTTAATATCAATTATTATTTGATATTGAAATTGAAAATAATTGGGCGAAAAATTGATAATGGTATTGAAATTGAAAATAATTAGTTGAAAAATTGATAATGGTATTGAAATTGAAAATAATTCCATAATTGAAACAACGCTACAAAACAGGCAATTATTTGTTGGCGATACTCATGTCGATCTCATCACAAAAAAAACAAGTGAGATCCCTTAAGCGTAATTTTACAACCCTTAAGCGTAATTGTACAAAAAGAATAACTATTTTTATTTACCTTAACATTAGGTAACTCATTAACATACATTCTTTGCATTGAAAAGTTGCTGGTAGTCCCGGCACCACTGAATTCTCTCCGCCTTCAATGAAGCAAAACTTGGGCAGAATGCAAATGACTGGCGGCGTATTGGCGAGACAGAGAACAGGACTCACGAAACCAGTCGGGACACCTGAAACAATGCCATCAAAATTGATTTTGGGGTCAGTTTCCTGAAACCTAAGGGCTCCCTGGTAACTCACCTCTACAACTACTACTACTTTACTTGCCTCCTTTCATGATACCCATCCCACGCAAATCAAATTATCTTACTGAAACAGTAACCAACTTACAGTCTTTTACTTCACTCCATACAGCGGTGGGACTATCCTTGCCAAATACAGCACCAAAACACACGCCGACAATTATTGCTATGGTGAACGGGCTCATGTCGTATGAAGCTGGTCGTGAATCGTGTCGCTAAAAATCAACAAATGACTTAATATCTGCGTTTATTTAATATTTAGGGTAGATTTCACAAAGGTGGTTTTACTAAACCATGGTTTTACGTACGTTTTTATATGATTTGAACATAATTTCATTACGAAATATCGCCTCATTCGTTACAAATTTCCTAAATTTTCTTAAACCATGGTTTTAGCTCAGTTGAAATTTTAGCAAAATAGAGACCTGTTATGCCGCAGATTTGAAATTTTAACTGAGCTAAAACCATGGTTTAAGAAAATCTACGAAATTCGAAACGGATCATGCGATATTTCGTAATGAAATTATGTGCAAATCATATAAAAATGAAGAAACAAAAATTCTAAAAATTATAAAAAACATTCTAGTGAAAATTAAAACACATAATACAACGATTAGACGATGTAACACATCAGCAGCAAATCGAAGATACAATTTGAAAGAACGACGTCGAAATATCCGGTTCATTTGACAAACTGAACTTATACTAGAAATAACACAAAAGCAAAATAATAAATCTAATCTCAAAAACCCTCTGATTAAATAAAATTCGACAATTTTTTCCATGAATAAGAACAAGTTTTTGAGAATTCTTTCTCACAGGCAACAAATTGTCAAAATAATGTTAATAGGTACATTCTTTTGTCTGCTAATATTATTATGCCTGAGGAATGCGAAATGGTCATTCTTTAAACAGTACATCGTTCAAATTATTGCGATTCGAAAACTCAGTAAAATTATTTTTGGCGGTGGCATAAAAAAACTGTAACTTTGAAATAAACACTGAACACCTATGATTTGCACAAGTTATCGTTTTGTTTTTTTTTTGTTTTTTTACGCCCAAAGGTGTTCGAGCACTTTTTTGCGCACAGATTCACCTCTTCCTTGTGTTGAAGTTATACCAGGCTACGAGTAGTAACTTCAATACAAGAGTATTCCTAAGCTACCGAATGGGGGGAGTTAGTAGTTGTTACTTACTATCCGGTACTAGGGGTATTTCAGGATAAGTTTAGGGCGAGTTTTGAGACCTGACTTCCGATCCCGCCGAAGCGGGGTACAGTTGTGAGTGTCCCAGTTTAATATTTTAGTAAAATATTTTATAGTAGTTGGTTGTTGGTAGTAGTTTGCAGCTTTGGTCGTTGTAGTGGTAGTAGTTGGTACTAGTTGCTGCTGCTTTAGTCGTCGTTATGATAGTGGTTGGTAGTAGTTGCTGCTGCTTTAGTAATTGTAGTGGTTTTGGTGGGTATTAGTTTCACGGCTTCTGTTCTGATCTATTCATGGGGTCCAGTGCTGTATAGGTGAGCCAGTTGATTTACAGTTGAGTCCTTGAGCCAAGTTGATTTGCAGTTGTGTCTTTGGCCCAAGTGGATTTGCAGTTAAGTGTTTGAGCCAAGTTGGTTTGCTGTTGAGTCTCTGAGCCAACTTGATTTGCAGTTGAGTCCCTGAACCAAGTTGTAGCAGCTTTACCATCATTCCCGTAGTTAGCAGCTGCCACAGTGCCTTTTGTCGTAGTAGGAGCAGTCGTTTGGTTGTAGTCGTAGTGGCAGGAGTTGTAGTGGCATTGGAAGTTGTAGCAGCTTTACCATCATTCCAGTAGTAGCAGCTGCCACAGTGCCTTTCGTCGTAGTAGGAGCAGCCGTTTGGTTGTAGTCGTAGTGGCAGGACTTGTAGTGGCATTGGAAGTTGTAGCAGCTTTACCATCATTCCCGTAGTAGCAGCTGCCACAGTGCCTTTTGTCGCAGCAGGAGCAGTCGTTTGGTTGTAGTCGTAGTGGCAGCAGTTGTAGTGGCATTGGAAGTTGTAGCAGCTTTACCATCATTCCAGTAGTAGCAGCTGCCACAGTGCCTTTTGTCGTAGTAGGAGCAGTCGTTTGGTTGTAGTCGTAGTGGCAGCAGTTGTAGTGGCATTGGAAGTTGTAGCAGCTTTACCAATTTTTCTCGTAGTAGCAGCTGCCACAGTGCCTTTTGTCGTAGTAGGAGCAGTCGTTTGGTTGTAGTCGTAGTGGCAGGACTTGTAGTGGCATTGGAAGTTGTAGCAGCTTTACCATCACTCCCGTAGTAGCAGCTGCCACAGTGCCTTTTGTCGCAGCAGGAGCAGTCGTTTGGTTGTAGTCGTAGTGGCAGCAGTTGTAGTGGCATTGGAAGTTGTAGCAGCTTTACCATCATTCCAGTAGTAGCAGCTGCCACAGTGCCTTTTGTCGTAGTAGGAGCAGTCGTTTGGTTGTAGTCGTAGTGGCAGGACTTGTAGTGGCATTGGAAGTTGTAGCAGCTTTACCATCATTCCCGTAGTAGCAGCTGCCACAGTGCCTTTTGTCGCAGCAGGAGCAGTCGTTTGGTTGTAGTCGTAGTGGCAGCAGTTGTAGTGTCATTGGAAGTTGTAGCAGCTTTACCATCATTCCCGTAGTAGCAGCTGCCACAGTGCCTTTTGTCGTAGTAGGAGCAGTCGTTTGGTTGTAGTCGTAGTGGCAGCAGTTGTAGTGGCATTGGAAGTTGTAGCAGCTTTACCAATTTTTCTCGTAGTAGCAGCTGCCACAGTGCCTTTTGTCGTAGTAGGAGCAGTCGTTTGGTCGTAGTCGTAGTGGCAGGACTTGTAGTGGCATTGGAAGTTGTAGCAGCTTTACCATTATTCCCGTAGTAGCAGCTGCCACAGTGCCTTTTGTCGCAGCAGGAGCAGTCATTTGGTTGTAGTCGTAGTGGCAGCAGTTGTAGTGGCATTGGAAGTTGTAGCAGCTTTACCAATTTTTCTCGTAGTAGCAGCTGCCATAGTGCCCTTTGTCGTAGTGCGATCAGTCGTTTGGTTGTTGTCGTAGAGCTGTAGTAGCAGTAGCCGCATACGCATACATAGTATAGACCCAGCACCAGTCGGAGCAGCACCAAGTGTACTTGTTGCAGTCTTTGTTATTGCAGTCATCTCCGTAGCATACGTAGCAGGTTCACCAGTCGCACAGTCGGAGTAGCAGTTGTCGTAGTGGTAACAGTCGTAGAACCAACAGTAGTGGAACAGTCGTGGCTGCAGTCGTCGTAGTTGCAGCTTTTGTAGTAGTAATAGTCGTTGTTGTAGCAGTCGTGGCAAAAAAGTGTATGTTAGTTGTACCTCTAAGTGTTGCTGGCGTTCTCGTCAGTTGCTGTTGTGTCTGGAGTTGTATATATGTGCTGCTGGTGTTGTGGCTGTGTAGCTGCATGTCGTAGCTGTAGTTGGAAAGTATAGGTGCTGGTTCGGTTGAGGTTAGAGTTGAAGTTGCATGTAGGTGCATTGTGGTTGGATCTGTTTGTTCAACGTCGTGGCGTCGTGGCTGAGGCTGTTGTGGTAAGGCTGCAGTTGTTGTAGGTGCTGTTGTTTTTGAATCCCTCAAGTCATTCCAAAATCACTGGATTTTATTGCGAAACACTATCTTGGCAGAGTCAACCAGGATAATACTATTGCAGGCTCTTATACTGGATCACTACAAACGTTGAACTTAATATTAATTTTATTCCTCGTTTGCCGATTGACAGTCGCATTCAGTAAAGTTACTCTTTCATGGTTGACGAACAATCACAGCTGAAGAGCTTGATGCTACCACTACACCGCAGCCACCGAGTCTCATAGGCCCAAATTCTCATTTACAACAAAAATACGTTATCACTCAATAAGTGGCTGTGTTGTAACAGTATATTGTTTCGCAGCCTCGGCACGTAATGTACATAGGTACCCCTGAAAAACACTGTTTATTGCCCCTATGCTCAGATCAAGGCATAAATTTTCAGTCAAATGGCTCACTGCAGCGGGATGGTTTACATTCTGTAGCATTGTTTTGGACTTATACCTTCACACCGTTCGTCATGACCTAGCCTGGCTTGCTTGTCCTCGTCTCACCGAAGGGCATGACCGAAGGGCATGACCTTAAACTGGTACAAACCAAATGACGTAGCGAAGGCAGTTTTTGGTCGATCCTCATCTGCCATTGCTACTTGCCAGTATCCGCTTGTGAGGTCTAGTGTAGAAAACCACTGTGCTCCTTCCAATGCATCTAGCGCATCGTCTATGCGTGGCAATGGGTATGCGTCCGGTTCAGTAAGATTATTCAGCTTCCGATAATCGATGCACATTCTAGTTGTGCCGTCTTTTTTTGGTACGAGAACAATCGGCGATGCCCAGGGGCTAGTAGAAGGTTCAATAATATCCTTTCTCAGCATATCGTCAATCATCTGCTTCACTTCAACCCGCCGATCCGGTGGAAGTCGTCGTACGGCCTGCTTTACGGGTTTAGCTGAACCAGTGTTAATTCGGTGAGCTGTCGTTCGACAGCATCCAAAGTCGTTGGGACCTTGTGCGATTATATCTGCAAAGTCGTAAAACAGTTTTCGAAGTTTTGCTCTGCACTCTGTAGACAGCGTGTTCTGTATTTTTACGTCTTCGAGCATTTTCTCAATAACAGCGTTCTGGTGCTCGATGCCATCTGAGCTTTCACATTGTACTGCCATCAGTTCAACTGCTTCTTCATCGGCAACATCTTCATACATTCCGATTGTTGAACCGCAATACAGTGTAACTGAACCAGGTGACATATTAAGTCTCTACCAGTTTTTCTGTAGTTTTGCGACTATTTGTTTTGATCGCACATTGCTGACAAACAAGTATGCAATATACAAAATGGACTGTCCAAAAAAAATGCATTCCATACAAATTGAAAACTGTCATGGATAAAAGTGCCCCCCAAAAATTTGTCCTCCCGGACACTTTTATCCGGTTAAAGGTGTCCCCCGGACACTTATCTGAATAAAAGTGTCCCCCCGGCCCGGACACTATTAATTATTATCCGGATAAAAGTGTCCCTTTTCGCATAAATTTATGCCCCAGGCCGGACACTTTTTTTGGATAAAAGTGTCACCCCGGACAATTTTATCCGGATAAAAGTGTCCTCCTAGTCACTTTTATCTGGATAAAAGTGTCCTCCCACTAAAATTGCCATGGATGGTTCAGTTCAACTTCTTGCTCAGGTTCAACTTCTGGTGCACTTCCGTTTGTTATGAGTGCATCCTGCTCTGTGCGCAGGATGCAAATTGCAGACATTACACGCAGAAGTAAACCTGAACCAGAAGTTGAACCATTTGTGTTGGCAATTTTAGTGGGGGGACACTTTTATCCATATGAAATTGTCTGGGGGGACAACTTTGTCTTTTATTTGGATAAAATTATCCGAGACTCCGGGGGACATTTTTATTTATATAAAACTGTCCGGGAACACTTTTATTCAGATAAAAGTGTCCGGGAAGGGGAACAAATGTTTCCAAAAGGGTACACGTTTTTCCGGATAAGTGTCCGGGCTCCGGGGTGACAAATTTTAGGACAATTGTCCTTTTATCCGTGACAATACAACTGAATACGATCAATACAAAAAACCGAATTTAAAGACACAATAATGCGTCCATTATAAACAGAATTACGATTAACACAGACGGTAAATAGTAAATACCCTCAATGTAAACTAACATGTAAGGCGACTCGATGCCGCTCCTACTAATGGCCCAAACGGGAACGGTAGGTTCCAGCTTCAGGGGAGAGTCGTTCTTTTAGCCTGACCACACCGCCAGCGGGGCTTCCAGGTATGATGAACGGGGTCTTCCGTATGGGCCGGGGTTGCTGGACACCGACGGGAAATGGGACTTACCTAGTCTACGGGCAAGGCGCAGTACGCGCAGCACACACAATAAATATCGCGTGCTATAGCCCGAAAGTGGCCTCCCAAATATGCGGGGGATAGCGAGCAGCGGCTGGACTAAATGCGAATCACACGGAACGCAGAAGAGCGGCAGGGCCCCCTTGGCCGATACTGCCTGTAAGTGAACAAGAACGAGTAAGTAAATTTAGACGATTTAATAATAGAAACAACTCGGGTTATATGTACATAGGCCATTTAGGCAGAATACAGTGCGGAGAATAACAGCGCACCACAACCAAAACAAAAACCCGCCGCACTGGGCTAGAACCGAACACCAGAATGACTAATCTACACGTGTACAACACCAGGCTAAGCCAGACCACTTCTGCATTACACAGCGACAGACAATGTACGTATATAACAATAAATTACTATGAGCGTTAATTCATGTTGTGAAAAGTATGAAAGGTAAGGAGGTGTGATAAGGGAGGAAGGGGGGTTCTCCCAAATGAAGCCTTACAAACAGGTCAATGCCAGTTTGCACAACCAAACTTGCTCCGAACTCGCTCCAAAACAAACTTGCCCCGAACTTAGTCCGGAGCAGGTTCGGAGCGAACTATTGCATGCACACAAGCGAACTTGCACCGAACATTGGCGTTCAGATCTTGCTCCGAACTTCCAATTTAATTCAGCAGTCAATTAAAATTTAGCTAGGATATGCATAAACAGCCAATCAGAATTCACTTTTCAAACGTTACCGGTCCTTCCAATTTTTGAATCATTTTGCCGTCAAAATGTCTCAAAAGCGGGTAGCGGCTACGATTGCAGCGATTAATTAGTATCTTTTTGGAGGAAAAATTGCAGTCCAAACGGAAACGCAAACAACGCTGCTGCACGCAACTTTGGCTTCTGTGTCGTCAAAAAACGGCTGCTGCAATAGTTTGGTTTAAAAACTCTGCAACGATGTTGCGTCGAGTAAAATGTTGTTCGGAAAATTGCGTAAAATTTATTTTAAACACAAACGTAGTTCGGAAATTTACTCTTAGTTCGTAATCGTAATACCAACTCGACAATCCTTCGTAGGTAACTTACTGTTAAACGTGATAAAAGCTAATCACACCACTTACCCTACTCGCAGCGCCAATATTTGTAAACAGACCCAGACTCGAGCAACTTTCTAATTGTGCAAAAATCAGGATATAAGCCGAGTAAGTAGTTTTATTAAAAATGTATAACTTCGGAACTATCGGAACAACACTAGTCGAACAGCAACTCGTAGGCAAAGCAAGTTAGCAAGGCACAAAATTCAGAGGGCGACTGACTGAGGAGTTTAAATGAGGAATAAAATTAATATTCAGTTCAACGTTTGTAGTGATTTAGTATAAGAGCCTGTAATAGTAAAATTCTGGATTACAAAACAGCCAATTCAGCGTTGATAAAGCTCTGGTTTTGATGACAATTGATTGTTCTCGTTCGCAGCCAGGGTTAGCACTCTGGACTTGGTTGTGGTGTAATATAATATAACATTCATGGCATCATTGACACAACACAGGTTTGGGGAAAAAGGGTTTATTGTAAAAGTATACGTGTTCAGGCACTTTAAAAATGACACAGCCTTTTGGTCTTCAAATATAAACGGACGGACTTGTTAGTGATTTCCGATAATTTAAGGCGTAAAAGGCCCGATAGGAGAACAAATGTTTTTAAATTCTAGAGGGTATAAATAGGCCTCCTCTAAACCTCCTCAGTCAGTTGTAAGGCGACTCATGCCGCACCTACGAATGGCACAAGCAGGAACAGAGGGTACCGGCTATCTAGGGGAGAGTCATCCCTCGCCCGTAGCCTCGACCGCTCCGCCGGCGGGGCTTCCAGGTATGATGAGCGGGGTCTTCCGTGCGGGCCGGGGTTGCCGGACACCGACGGGAAATGGGTCTTACCTACTCTACAGGGCAAGGCGCAGTAGGCGCAGATCACAGAATTAATACTGCCCGCTAAGCCTGAATGGGCTGGCCAGAGCGGGGCAGCGAGCAGTAGCAAGGGGGCTGGTCACGGCGCATACGGAACGCAGAGGGGTGGCAGGGCCTCAGCAGGCCGATACTGCCCGGGGCTAGAAAGACTACTCCGGCAGGGCCTCTAGGCCTAAACTGCCCACAAAGGACGCGAACGAAACGAATAGAAACAGGTTATTTAATAAAAACGCAGACTGGCCATTTTGGCTGAAATACGTGTTAGAATAATACAGGAACAGATAGACTGCAAGGCCACCGCACAGGCCGACAACTATACTCCGGACTAAACATTTGTACAATGCAGGCTACCAACAATATATGCAACCAAGCGTTCACACACATAAGAGATGCCGAGTACGTATATAACGTTAAATTATGTTGAGCGTGTGTTCATAAATGTGAATATGAAAAAGGTAAGTTAAGTGTGAATAAGGGAGTAGGGGAGGGTCTCCCAGGTGAAGCCTTACACAGTCGCCCTCCGGATTTTGTGCCTTGCTAACTTGTTTGCCTACGAGTTTCTGTCCGACTAGTGTTGTTCCGATAGTTCCGAAGTTATACAATTTAATAAAACTACTTACGCGGCTTACCTCCTAATTTTTGCACAATTAGAAAGTTGCTCGCGTCTGGGTCTGTTTACAAATATTGGCGCTGCGAGTAGGGTAAGTACTGTGATTAGCTTGTATCGCGCTTAACAGCACTTACCTACGAAGAATTGTCGAGTTGGTATTACGATTACGAATTAAGAGTAAATTTCCGAACTACGTTTGTGTTTAAAATATATTTTACGTAAAGACGTTGTTATAATTTGAATATTTTTTGTATATTGACTACGACGATTTTATTATTGTTGATTGTTGTGTAAAGTTGTAGCTGTGGGATGGTGAAGTGCTACTGGTGCGGTCTCGTTTCTACGTAATAGTGTTACGGCAGTTTGTGTTTAGTGAGATAACAGAAAAAGTTACAAGTATAGTATCTTTACTGTCACCTGCTTGAGCTACAAAATTTGTTGTTTTCATTCTGCTGAAGCGAGCTTATTACTCTAGTTAGTAAAATAAAAGTTATAAGTATCAAAAATCTAGATTTTTTATCTCATAAAGTTTTCAGTCTGTAATCTTAGTCAAAAACTGAATAATCACCTAAATTAAATTATATATTTAATTAACAGAATTTTCACAACAATTTTGTGTCAAGCGAATATTACGACGTACCGGAAAATATTGATAACACAAGTGTTAGGGTAGAAACAGAAAGCTGCTTTACTAGAGGAAGAATGGAAAGAGAAATAACACATTTACGCGAGGAAATTGTTAGGTTACGAACTACGACAGGTAGCTTACAAGCGAATGAAAATAGACGGGGCGGACGGTATTTGCCGTTGCCCCTATTTCATGGGGAGTTTGGCGAAGATTTCAAAAAGTTTTACGAACTATAATGTGAACTTCTTAGTAGATCTGAAGAGTACACTGAGCCACAAAAAATAGTGAAACTGCCTAGTAATCTACGTGATAATGCTCTAAAAGTATATAGGGGGTTACCGGACGCTACAAGAAACAGCTACGTACAGCTTACGCAAGCTTTACTTAAGGCATTCCACCCCTTTGGGAAAGAAATTGGAAGTTCAGAAGAGGTGCACGGTCGAGTACAACGGACGGACGAGTCAGTAGCTACGTTTGCTAGAGAACTACAGAGACTCAGTCGTGCAGCCTATCCCCGAATGGAAATGCAGCCAAGGAATGATATGCTGCGAGGCCTTTTTCAGGCAGGATTACGACAAGACATTCTGGATAGGTTAGGATATCTACCTAATTGATATCTACATAATCTAGTTGATTATTCAGTTTTTGACTAAGATTACAGACTGAAAACTTTATGAAATAGAACATGTAGATTTTTGATACTTATAACTTTTATTTTACTAACTAGAGTAATAGGCTCGCATCTCACTAAACACAAACTGCCGTAACACTAATATGTAGAAACGAGACCGCACCAGTAGCACTTCACCATCCCACAGCTACAACTTTACACAGCAATCAACAATAATAAAATCGTCGTAGTCAATATACAAAAAATATTATAACAACGTCTTTACTTAAAATATATTTTAAACATAAACGTAGTTCGGAAAATTACTCTTAGTTCGTAATCGTAATACCAACTCGACAATTCTTCGTAGGTAAGTGACTGTTAAATGCGATACAAGCTAATCACCCTACTTACTCTACTCGCAGCGCCAATATTTGTAAACAGACCCAGACCCGAGCAACTTTCTAATTGTGCAAAAATTAGGAGGTAAGCCGCGTAAGTAGTTTTATTAAATTGTATAACTTCGGAACTATCGGAACAACACTAGTCAAACAGAATGGAAATTTATCACTGACTAACTAACTTGTTGAAAGATTAATAGTTAAAGAAGGTTGTTTCACACTGGTGAGCACTAGGTCTGATGCAAGTTCGATGCAAGTTCGGTGGAGCATCGAACCTTTTCGAGGCAGGTTTTGAAGTGAACACACTCCCTGTTGTGTCTTTTAACTGAGCGTTCTTAGTTTCCTTATTCGCACACTAGTTGTGCATGCGGTCAAGCTTAACTATTAAAAATTCTCTCGTATTTACTCACGACTTCGCATACATTTACTTCTGGACACCCTTTCAAATTACAGCTCTATTTCAGCTCACGTTTACACTAACAAGCCCGTCCGTTTATATTTGAAGACCAAAAGGCTGTGTCATTTCTAAAGTGCCTGAATACGTATACTTTTACAATAATCCCTTTTCCCCCAAACCTGTGTTGTGTCAATGATGCCATGAATGTTATATTATCACCACAACAAAGTCCAGAGTGTTAACCCTGGCTGCGAACGAGAACAACTAATTGTCATCAAAACCAGAGCTTTATCAACGCTGAACTGGCTGTTTTGTAATCCAGAATTTTACTATTACAGGCTCTTATACTAGATCACTATATACGTTGAACTGAATATTAATTTTATTCCTCATTCGCCGATTGACAGTCGCATTCAGTACAGTTACGCTTTCATGGCTAGCGAACAATCACAGCTGAGCGGCTTAATTAACGAAACTGTAAACGACGCTGCTCGCCAGGCGGCCCATCAAGCTGCAACTAATTCCGCGGCACAAACTTTAAACTTATTCTACTAGAATTTGTCAATTGCTTTCCGCCTTCCAGCACTGTTGGTTCGCGATTGGAGCCGAGGTTTTTTACGGTAATATTGAGGACAAGCTCAACAGCTGGAAACATTTGAGCGTTTTTGCATCATCAATGGTATTCATGACCCTAATGTTAAAGCTGCCGTTTTCGCTGGTTACTTAAAGGAAACCGCTGACGCTGAATGCCAAAAACTAGCAGCTACCCTACGGACAATCTATTAACTTTTGGTTATGCAATTTGCCCAGAAATTTATTTCTGGGCGCGCCGCTATTTTATACCAGCGCAAAATGAAGAACCTCAAAATGCCCCAAAGCGGTGCTACAGTAACAGACTTTGCGAATACGATGCGCGAAATCTCGAAACTAGCGTACCCTGGCTCTAACCAAAACGAAATTTGTTTACGCGAATGAGTTGTTTTAATACATTTATGCGCAAAATTCCCGATGTCATCGGTCGAGTAATTCACGGCCATGTCTAAAATATCAAAGACAGAACAACGTGCCGTTGATTAAGAACTGTTAGAGCTCGGAACGTCGGGATATGATCCGAATTCATCGAATTCCATGCGTAATCCCAAAATATTTTCGATTCAAGCAGCTAGTAAATTGCTACCATTGCGAGCAACCCCTTTCCTATAACCAAGAAAAACGCAATAACAAACGAAGACAAGTTGTGTGTTAGAACAGATTTTCTCCAATTCTGCTTATTTTTACATAAGCTGTTGTTACCCAACAGCAGCACAGCACCTATACCTCAGATAAGAACATTTATTAAACTTTGAAGGGCACTTTTCAGTCAGTGTGTCTATGTATTTACATAAATAAACAAAAGCGTGCAAAAATGACCTTAGTTGGACATGTCTAGCACGGACCAGATGCAGCCAATAAGTCTAAAAGCAGTCGGTATAGTACTAGCCCACTGGGCAGTGAGCATATGTATACGCAAAACAGTATAAAGTATCCATGTAACCCACAATAAGACATTGTGGCCAAAGAGCTTAGAGCATCAGTCTTAGGCAACAGTTGACAACTCTAATAATACCAAAGCGTATATTTGCTGGTACAATTCGCATGAATTTCCAGCATATCTACAAATTAAAACGTATTAAAACAAGCTCTTCTGCTGAGTGAGAAGTTGTTATTGTGAGCTTGAGTGTCAATATTCCAGAGGAAATATAAAACGCGGCCATTATTTGTAAATAAAAGGATTGTTCAATTCCAATTTCCGAACACATTTATTGCTGAGTAGCTTTGAAGCTTTACTGGTAAATTATAAAAAATTTACAACTAATTGATTAAACATTTTAAATAGCATAATTGATTATTAAAAAAAATTTAGCATTATAATTATAAATAGCATAATTGATTATTAAAAAAATAAGCCTTACCGAGTTTTGAACTCGGGTCACTTGAATGAGAGTCCAGAGTGTTAACCACTACACCATAAAACCATGACAACAGTATGTTAACTGTGATTAATGTACGTTTTAATGCCGCACTAAATGACCAATAATAAATATCCTTGGCAAAATATGCATGTTGTGAGGCAAGGGTTGTATTACTGAAGCCACAAATCAATATTGAAGCTCAGACATCTCAATTTTACCTGTAATTTTCAACTGGCGCACTGCACACCTTGCTACGTGTCGTGAGTTAAATAGTCTTCGGCGATTTTGTAACTGTCAGTCCGATTAGCTCAGGGCCCAATTGTATAAACACTTCAACGGCCGTTGAACTCAACGGCCGTTGAACTCAACGGCCGTTGAACTCAACGGCCGTTGAAATTGTTTGAAGTTTATAAACGATGAAATCTGTGATTTTGGCAGAGAAAACTGTAAGTTTCAACAGTGATTTTATAAAAAAAGTCCGTTGAGATAAACGGCCGTTGAAATAAACGGCCGTTCAACGGCCGTTGAAATTTCAACGGAGAATTTTAAAATTTTTAGAACATAATGTAGTGTGACTTCATAAAAAAGTCCGTTGAGATAAACGGCCGTTGAACGGCCGTTGAAATTTCAACGGCCGTTGAAATTTTAACGGAGAATGTTAAGATTTTTAGAACATAACTTCGTGTAACAGTTGCAAACAAGGAAAGAAATTTGCCCATTTTTGCTAATATTACCCTCCCAAACTGCTGTGTAATTTTTTACTAGTAATAATTTGAAAATTTGATTTTAATGTTAAATTTTTTTATGAACTATATATATAAAGTTATGAATTTATAAAAGTAAAATTAAAATTAAAGTTTTCAATTATTAATGTTCCTTTGCAATTTGATGTTAACAAGTAAACACTTTGCAACAAATTTTAAAAATTGCATATTTTCTATATTTTGTCGGTCCGTTGAACTCAACGGCAGTTCAAGGGCCATTGAACGGCCGTTGAACTAAACTGCCGTTGAAATTTTTAAAAATGTAGAACGAGTAGTTGGAAAAAATGATTAGTCGCTTGTTTTCAACGGAGAAATTTCTGAGAATCCGTTGATTTTAACGGAAAAATTTTGTTTATAAAATCGCTGTTAAAATTGCTGAATACCTCCGTTGAAAATTTTCAACGGACTTTTATACAATCGAAACATTTTGAACGGCAGTTGAATATGTTAAATAGCAATCGAGAAAATGTAGATTTTAACGGAGAATTTTTCAACGGCCGTCGAAATAAACGGCCGTTGAAATTTTCATAAAAACAGCAAAATTTCAACGGCCGTTCAATTTTCACGGCCGTTGAAATTCTCTATTCAATCGGGCCCAGGTGGTAGGAAAACACGGACTGGGAAACGAAAAGTTAGTGGTTGGATTCCACTCAGGCCGTAAATTTTGCCTTTCTTCGATAGTTTTAGAACATCGTCTGTGATCCTTCCGAAACTAAAGCACAAGATCAACCTACCTGCCCTTTCAGTATTATTTAACACTGGAAATTCGACCCACGCGATTTAACATAGAAACCTGAGATTCTGAATACAGTATATACGCGGCCCCTAACGCACGCGTCCCCTAGGGGCCGCGTAATAAAGCGTATAATACGCTTTATTTTTCCTAATATGCAAAACTAAACGCTGAAAGTGCCCACAAATGTGGGATTGCAGCCTACAATTGGAAGAGTCAGCGTATAATTGTAGGATTGTAATGAACAACAACGCGAATTGTGTGCTACAATCCTACAGTTTACAATTGTAGGATTGTAAAATTTTCACAATTGTTTTACAAAACCGCTTTTTGCTACAATTGTAGTTTTTCGCTATAATTGTAGACATGCTACAAGCGTAGGATTGTAGAATTCTAAATTTAATGAATTTAACTACTGAAACAGAACGTAATTCTACAATTCTAGACAAACATCGGGTGTCACAATTGTAAGTTTATGAAACCAACAATTGTGATCTACAATGCTAGGATTGTAGTGAACATTTCATGCATGCAGCAAGCGATGTGAAGGCTACAATTGTGATCTACAATTGTAGGATTGTAAGGCTACAATTGTAAAGTTTCACAAATGTGGCTAGCTTGACGAAACCAATTTCGCTGCATTTTTACATTTCGAGGCTACAATTGTAGGATTGTAGCTTTATGAAATCGGCTGAAGTTAGTTTTAGATGTTTGATAGCAAGCTGGTGTAAAAGTATGCCCAAACACAAAATATAAAGCTGATTGATACAAAGTAGCATTTACTGTATAGTCTACAGTGTGGACCAAACGTGAGTGGAATTTCGGCTTGCGATTTCTCTTCACAGCTAGATAGCTGTTGCACAACCAATGTTCATTTTGCTTTCCATAAGTGATCGAGCGGTCGCAAATTGTCGCAATTGTCGCATTTTTGATGAATATGATTGATATATTTAAAAACACTGAAATCACGACTTTTGAAAAACGTAAATTTAACTAAATTTCCTAAATACAATCGATTTGCACAAAATCAAGTTTTGCGACAGCAAAAATTTGGGTTTGTATTCACACGCACTTTATTTTAACATCATGAAAAAATACTGCTTTGTTTCACAAAAAAATTAACTCACACCTAATGAAACACCGAAAATTGTTAGGTATGTTCAAGTAAAGCACAACTACTAGTGTTTATCATGTTCTAAAATCATTACATATGTACGTGTAAATGCACTGGCTTGTGAAGCTATTTCCGTAAAAATCCATTTTCCTTGCTGAAAAAAGCTCGAAAGTTTTCAAAGAACTTATGTGATGTGGGCATCAAATTAAAGGAAATTTCAGGAGCGCCACCTTAAGGTGGCGCTCCTGAAATGTGACTTTTTGAAAAAACAAAAATCTGAAGAAATATTCAGATATATGATAGCAAGCTGGCGTAAAAGTATGCCCGAACACGAAATATGAAGTTGATTGATACAAATTAGCAATCACTGTAGACCAAACGTGAGTGGAATTTCGGCTTGCGATTTCTTTTCACAGCTAGATAGCTGTTGCAAAACCGAGAGCTCATTTGACTTGCCATAGAGTGATCGAGCGGTCGCAGATTGTCATTTTTGATGAATATGATTGATATGTTCATGTTGAAAAACACTGAAATCACGATTTTCGAAAAACGTAAATTTAACTAAATATCTTAAATACTATCGATTTGCTCAAAATATAATTTTGCGACCGCTCGAAGACAACGACGTGCATTTATGTGCCAACTTTTAATTTCCTTCTATGAGCCAATTTTTTAAAATCTCAAGCCGAAAATGTGTGTTTGTATTCACACGCACTTTATTTCAGCATCATGCAGAAAATACTGTTTTATTTTACAAAAAAGTACACCACACTCAATAAAACATCAAAATTTTTAAGTATATTGTCCAAGTAAAACACAGCTGCTAGTGTTTTTCAATCTTCCAAAATAGTTTACGTGTAAATGCACTGGCTTGTAACGATATTTCCGTGAAAATCTATTTTTTTTGCTGAAAAAGGCGGAAAAATTTTCAAATTTTTTTCATGTGATATGCACATCAAACTGGAGGAAATGCAAGCCTGAAGAACTTTTGTTTTTACGATTTATGGTTATTTTTGCGTATTTTGAAAATAATGGCCAAAACCCACATTTCAGGATCGCCACCTTAAATTTAGCCAAATTTATGTGTTTCAAAAATAGCGATTTCAGTGTTTTTCAATGTATCAATCATATGCATAAAAATGACATTTTGCGACCGCTCGATCACGCTGAGGCGAGAAAAATGAGCTATCGATTGTTCGACAGCTAGAAAAATCGCTCACGTGACGTTTGCTCGCTCACGAGCGAAATTCCACTCACGTTCGCAGTCTGCAGTGAATGCTAATTTGTACCAATCAAATTCATTTTTTGCGTTTGGGTTGGGTACACTTTTACACCAGGACCAGCTTGCCATTGCGCATCTAAAATTGGCCCCAGACTGCCGTTTTTTGAAAAGTCACATTTCAGGAGCGCCTCCTTGAAACGGAGAAAACACGGGCTGCGAATTGCGGGATCAAGTGCAGTTGGGGGGGGGGAATAGTAGACCTATTTTTTTGAGTAGAGCACCTTGAGTGAAGCATTTTTTGTAATAGAACCCCTATCCACAAATTTGGATTTTCTGAGCTATGAACCCTTGAAAATTGCATTTTCAGTGTTTTTGGAAGTGAACGTAGGCCAAAGTTCGAAGCCGAAAATGGCTATTATTTTTGTTTTTGGACAGTTTTGAGTGCGTTATAATGTTTTAAGGCATCGTCTAGATTTAGTTGGCAGGATTCTCTAGGCTAAGCTGGCAGGATTCTTTCTGAAAATTTCGATTTTTTATTGCCTAAGCCTGAGCCTAAGCCTAAGCCTGAACCTAAGCCTAAGCCTAAGCCTGATACTAAGCCTAAGCCTAAGCTCCATACTAAGCCTAAGCCTAAGCCCTAAGCCCAAGCCTAAATTAAGGCCAAGTTTGAATTTGGTCAAAAATTGGACGTTTCTGGCGAATTTGGCCAATTTTTCGACAGGAACCCGGTCAAAATGCCTTTGTTTTGATTCTAAAAAATTGTAAACAATAATATGACACCATTTAGACACGATTAGAACGGAAAAAACAAGAGCTTTGGAAAAACACTGCGAAAACGTCCCTCACTGAGGGTTCAGATTTCGGGGGGTCGTATCTCAGAAAATCCAAAAAATGAAATAGGGGTTCTTGAAGCAAAAATGCTTCCCCCAAGGTGCTCTACTAAAAAAAATAGTTCCACTATTTTCCCCCCCCCCAACTGCATTTAACCCGAATTGCGAAAACGTCCCTCACTGAGGGTTCAGATTTCGGCGGGTAATATCTCAGAAAATCCTCCTATGGCAGGTCTCGGTTTTACTACCGACTTACCGTTTTACTACCGACCGACTTACCGTAAATTTTATCTGAAGTGCGTGTAAAACTCAGAGTCTCTGAAATTATCTGAATTTTCCATGAATTTCTCCGAAAATTATCTAAAATTCCGCTGAAACCTGAAAGTCTGTAACATGTTTCTGAATGGAAAGGGTAAATAATATATGCACCCGTATTCATAAAGTGCAAGCTCGACTTTTATGCGGACTTGCATTGATGTTACAAGGGGTAGCCAGGGGGAGTTCAGGGTGCAACTGAGGTGGGGGGGGGGAATTCAAACTGATATTTTTTAACCGTGAAAACACGTTTTTATAGGTTTTCACATGTGCTGAGTTCATTTTTAGCACTTTCCAAGCGGAAAAACGTTGATTTATACCGTTTCGAAAAAATTCGTTTTTGTCGAAAATCATCGTTTTTCGACATATTGGGGCTAATCATCGAAAATTATGACCAATACAGTCGTAATATCAGCCTGAAGCTTGATCGTCGTAAAGTAACACATAATAATGTACTTAATCAGCTTTGTTTGCAACTTATTTAGCTCATTTATACTAAAAATCTTAATTTTGCCAACTAAAAAAAGAGGATCAAGTGCAGTTGGGGGGGGGATAGTGGAGCTATTTTTTTGAGTAGAGCACCTTGAGTTAAGCATTTTTTGTAATAGAACCCCTATCCACAAATTCACAAATTTGGATTTTCTGAACAAACCTGGAAAACTGCATTTTCTGTGTTTTTGGAAGTGAACGTAGGCCAAAGTTCGAAGCCAAAAATGGCTATAAACTTTGTTTTTGAATAGCTTTGAGTGGGTTATGATGTTTTAAGGCATCGTCTAGGCTTAGCTGGCAGGATTCTCTAGGCTAAGCTGGCAGGGTTTTTTCTGAAAATTTTGATTTTTTATTGCCTAAGCCTGAGCCTAAGCCTAAGCCTGATACTAAGCCTAAGCCTAAGCCCCATACTAAGCCTAAGCCCAAGCCCAAGCCTAAATTCAGGCCAAGTTTGAATTTGGTCACAAATTGGACGTTTCCGGCGAATTTAGCCAATTTTTCGGTAGGAACCCAATCAAAGAGCCTTTTTTGATTCTAAAAAATTGTAACCAATAATCTGACACCATTTTGACACTATTAGAACGGAAAAAACAAGGGCTTCGGAAAAAAACTGAGGGTTCAGATTTCGGGGGGTCGTATCTCAGAAAATCCAAAAAATGAAATAGGGGTTCTTGAAGCAAAAATGCTTCCCCCAAGGTGCTCTACTAAAAAAAAATAGGTCCACTATTTCCCCCCCCTCCCCAACTGCATTTAACCCAAAAAGGAGGCGAAATATGCATAGTTAAATATTGAGCTTGCATATCAAAAGTTTTAGTTACTTTTTGCGTAGACATTAAATTTATTATATATATATACATTTTTCAAGAAAAATATGCATCATTAGTCATAAGTAGCGATTTCTAATAAAATAGAATGCCATAAATACGATCTGAAAACGTCACTGATGCTCAGCACCAAGCTGGACTAAGACTAACCTTTGCTGATCCACCTACTAAGCCTGAGCCTAAGCACTAAGCCTGAGCCTGAGCCCTTAGCCTAACCTAAGCACTAAGCCTAAGCCTGAGGCCAAACTTAAAGAAAAACCCTTCTAAGAAGCATCAGGAATAACTTTACCACACTAAAAAACCCTAACTAGCTTTATATTTTAAAAAAATCGCAGCTATAGTCCGGAATTTGTACGGAACCGTACTTGTGCTGTAACGCTTCGATCAGCCTGGTCCTGGTGGCTTCAGAAAAAGTTCTGTAACTTTTCAAAGCCTGAACCGATTTACAAATTTTTTTCAGCATTTAGTAGCTTAGAAGCTCTTTCAATGGTCACAGCAGGTTTTCAGTATTTTTGACTAAATCCAATTTTGCGCAAAAAATTTCATGTAAAGTTTAATGTTTGGACAAAGTTTGATTTCCAGGTAAAGCTGACATCCTACAAACTTCTAACCTATCCTATTCGAAAGAGCGTTTAATTTTGACCCCCCCTAGGTTTGCGGGATATACATATATACATAGGGGGACTCCGGATCATTAGTCAAAAAAATGCCGTTTTTCCGACTTATTCGACCCCTAAGGGTTTTAACACCAATAATTTCACTTCAGATTTTTATTAAAAGGGGCGACAGCTATTTTGGGGGCTAGAGATCAGATTGGGAGCATGGCTGACAATGGGGGTTTCATATTTTTATTAAAAGATGGGATAGGAAGCGAATTAGGATCGAAAATAATTTCCTCCCCCCCACTTCAGTCTGACCGGGGTTCAGGGGGTTTGAACCCCCATTTTTTGGTAGAACCTGAAGAAATTGAAACTGCGAATCAGAAACAGAAAGTGAAACTGAAAGAAGAAACCGCAACTGTGTGGTTAGCTATTGCTTGTTATCATCTTTTATGAAAACTTCTGCATGTTTACAGGAGTAATTATGTTGCATTTATAGTGGTGCGGGGGAAAAACCCTATTTTCAACTTTTCGGATCGTCCTGTGCTCCACATAAATCGGATCCATTAAGACTCGCGGCTGTTATAACGGCCGTTTTTAGCCTAACTGTTGCACTAACAAAATGGATTCTAACTACTCACGTTTCTGAGTAATAAGTCTCGAAACCTCCGGGAAAAAACCCTATTACTTTTTTGGTTGTTCTATTAGCAGTGAGTATAAACACAATTTCATCGTGTTCAACAACCCTAGGCTGCAGTGTTTCTCCGACACCCATGTGACTCACAATGATTCTTCAAAAGTCGACCCTTTCTGACAGAAATGACTTGAAAAAACAGATTTTTGCGCTTATTACGTTAGAAACAGTGGACAAACACCGCCCTCGTCTATCATTCTTGGATTTAAGTGGTACGCAGCAGCTAAAACAGAAATATTGCAAAAAGGCCAAATTTTGGTGAAACATCACCAAAAAAGGTTTCGGGTCAAACTGAAGAATAGGGGGAAAATTATTTTTGGCTGCTACGTGCTTCCCACCCCATCTTTTAATAAAAATATAGAGCCCCCATCGTCAGCCAAGCCCCCAATCTGATCTCTAGCCCCAAAATAGCTGTCGCCCCTTTTAATAAAAATCTAGAGTGAAATTATTGGTGTTAAAACTAGGGATGTACCGAAAATTCGGTATTCGGTTTTCGGCCGAAAAACGGGTATTCGGTTTTCGGCCGAAAAACGGGTATTCGGTACCGAAAAGTCAATTTTTGGCCGAAAATGAAAAACCGAATATTCGGTATTCGGTGAAATTTTTTTCGGTTCCATCCCTAGTTAAAACCCTTAGGGGTCGAAGAAGTCGGAAAAACGGCATTTTTTTGACTAATTATCCGGAGTCCTCCTATATCCCCCAAACCGAGGGGGGGGGGGGTCAAAATTGAACGCTCTTTTCAATAGGCTAGGTTAGAAGTTTGTAGAATGTAAGGTTTAGCTAGAAATCAAACTTTGTCTAAAAAATGAACTTTAGATACCTGAATTTTTTGCGCAAAATTGAATTTAGGCAAAAACACTTCATCAAATAAAAACCTACTGCTACCACTGAAAGAGTAACTTCTAAGCTACTGATGGCTGAAAAAATTTTGAAAATCGGTTCAGCCTGTGAAAAGTTACAAAACTTTTTCCAAAGCTACCCGCGCTAGGCTGATTGAAGCGTTACAGCACAAGTAAGGCTCAGTGCAAATTTCGGGCCATAGCTGGGAATTTTTCTAAAATAACTCGTAGCTTAGGCTTAGTGCTTAGGCTTAGTATGTGGGTTAGCAAAAGATTAGTCTTAGTTGCTTGCATCAAATAAAAGGGCACTTGCTTCTGTGGAATCATAAATAAAACTGAACCTTTGAACCGAAATTGGCTGTCAGCGCAAGCGTGATGCTGAACATCGGTGACGTTTTGAACGTATTTATTAGTGATCGAACGGGATCCCGAATCCCGAGGGTAAAATCCCGATCCGATCCCGAAAGCAAATCCCGATCCCGATCCCGAACGCAAATCCCGATCCCGATCCCGAACTCAAATCCCGAAATTTTCGGGATTTTGCAAAAGTTTTTGCACGTCCCAAATTTTCAAATTTCGTGTAAGTTTTCTAAAAAATTTCTCTGGGGCTCCGCCCCCACACCCCCGCTACTATATGACATGATAACTTTGTTACAGTAACAGTTGTTGTTCTTCACTCATCTCGTTTATTGGGTGTTCAAGTTCTCATGTGGCCCACACAGGGGTGGAAGTGGATCAACATTTTTGATCGCGACCCAACCCAACCCGCGGCTCAGCACTCGTTGAGAACATCCAATCCAACCCGCGCTGTAAAAGCCTACCCACTACCCTCTTTGACCACCATTCCATAAAACCTGTATACCTGTTAATTATTTTTAGTGTGACATGTGTACATAGTGCACATCGGTTCATTATTCAATTTAAACGAACTTTGCACTATTACGCATTACTCTAATTTCTTTAAAATTGGAGTCAGACGTCGTAAATTTTGGGGGTCGGGAAAAATTTAGCAACCCGCGCAGGTTGAAGTGGGTACCCAAGGGTCGACCCACGGCTCAAATTTTCCGACCCAATTTTCGATACGACTCCATTTGCCCAAATTCCGAATTCCGTCTAAAAATAAAAAATGTCCAAATTGGATTTTTAGGGAGCCTGCTGATCTTATGCTGATGCAAATTTGTGACTTAATGTCGCTTGCTTTCATATATACATGTAACGGGGTCAAATTTTTTTGGGGGGAAGGGTGCGTTTTCGGCCAAACTTTGGAGACCCTCTCCCCTGATTGAACAAAAGTACCACAAATTGTTCAAAATTCCGTAAAATCTACGCAAAATTTTTACTAAATTTAGGCCAAATTTTCGGGAAGGCCCGCTCCCTACACCTCAATTTTGGGGGGTCCCCACTCCCCTCCACCCCCCTCTCATACACGAATGCCAGTCGTGGAGTCGCAAGGGTCGCGACCCCTTCCTTTTGGTAGAACCTGAAGAAATTATCAGCAAGTGTCCACCCTTTGGTTTTTACGCCCGGCCGAAAAAATGGCTGATTGTACGTCTCGAATTTACTGAATTTGGCCAAAAAAATCAAAAAATTCTCGAAATTTTTTTCTGGGGGAAGCTGCGCCCAGACCCATGCAACTCTGTGGCTTACTATTCCTTGTTATTATCTTTCTTCAAAGCCTATGAATGACTACAAGCAGGGGCGTAGCCAGGGGGGGGGAATGGGGGGAATTCCCCCCCCGAAATTTTTTCCGACTGAAATTTTACACAAGGGTCCCCCCTTTGGTTTTTATGGTCCGGCCGGAAAAAATTTCCGATACGTCTCCAATTGACCAAATTTTGCCTAAAAATCAAAATTTTCCCCAAATTTTTTTCTGGGGACTGCCGCCCCCAGACCCCTGCAACTAATTGGCTTAGTGTTCTTTGCTTTAGTCTTGCACGAAAGCATATGCATGTGTATATAGTTGCATTGTGCACTATGTATTTGCTTAATACACTGTATAATTATCGTTTTAGCAGTTTTATTGTTACAACAATGCCAATTTTAGTAAATGTACAGTTGTTAATGTCAAAAAATTTCGGAAAATTTGCAGATTTGCTAGCTTCCGGACTCTTTGCCGGCCCATCATTTTTGTAATTTTCGGAGTTTTGAGCTCCAATTTTACGTCCGATGCTGCTGTGATCGAAAATTAGCATTGTTTTTGATCGAAAAATGCTATTATGTGTCGTTTTTTGCGTTAAAAATAGCAATTAAGTGCATTTTAACACATTTCAAAAAATCGAAAAGTCATTCCCCCCCCGAAATTTTTTTCTGGCTACGCCACTGACTACAAGAGTACATATTCTGTATTTACTTGTGTAATACAGTGTCTGATGTGACACTCCCATCTTTTTTTTTAATTTTGCTGTCTATAAAAATTCTGAGATAAACGTCTCCAGTTGACCAAATTCGGCCTAAAAACTGAAAAATTCTGTGTTTTACTGGGGGCTGCCGCCCCCAGACCCCAGCTACATTGAGTTTGTTTAATTTAAATGACCAACGCTGCATTTTGTTATGCAAAAAATGAATTCTGGCGGCTGACACCCGTAGGACCCTAGTGAGTGTAAAAAAGTGAGCAAAAAAGTAGACAGGTGCAACCCCCCCATCTCAAAATCGTGGCTACGCCCCTGCATGCATGCTTGCTTTTATCTTTCGTAAAAATGTAACTCAGCACTTGCAATTATTGCAACAAATACAACATTTTTTGTAAATTTCTGTTTCGTAATCCACACTTTTCTTCGGCTGACACTGCAGAAAGTGATAACTGACTTGGCCGAAAAAGGCCGAAACTCCAATTAGTAAATACCTGACTTCTGGGGGCTGCCGCTCTTAAACTCCAGCATTGCTTAAAGATCAATATTTCACCTTGTCTCGGACATTTCACGTATGCATCGATACTACCTTACCATATATACTCAGTATTCTTGAGTAAGGGTATCTGTTCACAATATTTGTGTGCTTCCCCCACGTAAAAAAATGTACTGTTCGACTTCGAAATTTTTTTAAAAAATCTCAACCAAAAATCCCAATCCCGAATCCCGAGGGTAAAATCTCGATCCGGTCCCGATCCCGAACGCAAATCCCGATCCCGAACGCAAATCCCGAACTTCAATCCCGTTCGATCACTAGTATTTATGGTATTCGTATTTAATAAAAATTGCTACTTATAACTAAAGATGGCTATTTTTTTACCTCAAAAGGTGGTTGCAGGGCGCTCCGGGTCATTTTTTAGGTTGCCAAAGTGGAGGGGGCAGTCCTCCCCACATTTGAGGGTATACCTTCATTTGTGGAGTCGGCCTGCGCTTCAGTGCATTGATGTTATCGAGCGCGTCGGTTTCAACAGAGGCATTCTCGACAAAGCTGTTTGTCATATTTTTAACAACAAGACGTAGCAAACAGTTTGACGCAACGTTTTGCTCAGACGCCGTGTTTCGTGTGCGACACCCTGCGTCTTGCTTTTTGCGTCAAAATCGCAGTGGCAAAACGCACCGTGTGAATCGGGCTTTAGCAACCGCTTAGCGTTAGTATGTGAATAACACTTTGTATATATGTATATACGCAATATTAAATTTTTACACTTGTTCTTTGAAAGTAGGCAATCATGTGTTTTTCCAGTAATTGTCCCACTTTGGGTATGTGTGTCAGTTTTTATTGTTTTCTTCTCCTTTGCAACCATTGGAGAACCGGTGAATTACCGTCTTCCATAGCCGAATGTAGCTGTTCCTCACCTTAAATGATATGTAGTTGCGTTTTTGCAGTTCAAAATTTTAAATTTTCCTCCGCTACAACTTTTGCCTCCCCCCGAAAATTTTCCACAATTGATATATAACACACACCGGCTTGTTTTCATTGTATTCCTCACATTGTACACAAATGCTCTTTTTTAGCTTTTATGGCCTAAAAATTGAAACTTCTGTATATATTTTTTGAAGGTTTTTACCCCCAAGCAGTGTCCCCCAACCCCGCGCTAGCGGCGAATCTGGTAACGCTACACCTTCTCCTCCTTTTTGTCTTCCGCGATAGCTCGAACACCCTTAGGCAAGTACATGGACACGTTCGAATTGTAACTTTAATACGTCACCCACAGTGAAGTTAAAAATTTAACCGTACCTACATTTAAAATTTAACTTTCACCTTACCCAAAACGTTTAAGTATGGCGGGCAGCATAGACTAGTTAATCCATTTTCATGACAACGCTGCATTTTCAGCTTCGCCTAAGCATTTTTTCAGGTGCTGAGTAGCACGAAAAAGCATTTGAAAGCATAGGTGCAAGTTCACTTTCGCGTCAAGCGTTCGCGCACTCATGCCACGCACACGGCGTTTCCACTCACACGCGCATTTAGATGTATGAGAGTAGGCCTCGATCGTGCAAAGTCCTATAAATTTCATTTTGCCTTTTTGTCACTTGTTGACTTAATAAAACAGTCAAAACCAAATATTTTCCCATATGCTCATCCAGCGTTCG